>JABEVN020004043.1:0-15837 GCA_013146195.2 Codonopsis lanceolata | reverse complement strand
TTGAAAAAGCGGGAACTTAAGATATTTTCTTTAAGTACCAAAATTTTGTCCTTGACCCCTTTATTGCTTTAGAAACCTCTTTAAATAAAAATAGACTGTAAGAGTACTAACCTTTAAGTCTTCCTGGAAAGGAGAACTTCACCGATTAGTCAATACTGGCTCACTGCATGAAAGAAATATTTAACAAAATATTAATCTTAAGCAAGAGGATCAATCATACCAAGATTTCTCCCTTAAATAAGCAAACCCTGGGGCATCCGTGGTTTCAGGAGAATGTTCGCTAATTGATGCTCGCTGGAACATATTCCAAACCGATGTTACCTTTTTTCCACATGATCTTTGAGAAAATGATAACGAATATCAATGTGCTTTGTCTTTGAATGCATCATCGATTTTGAGACGAGATAGTCGATGTGTTATCACATGATTGGGCGCTTTCGCCTTGATGTTGTAGTCCACTAGTTGTTGCTTCATCCATGCAGCTTGAGAAGAAATGCCAAAAAGAATATATTCCCGCTTCGGGTTGAGTTTGCTACGATCCTTGTTTCTTGCAAGACCATGAGACGAGTCTTGCTTCCAAGAAATTGACAAGTCCCATCGGGTTCTTTCTGCCACTTTGTAAACCGATAATCCGATATCCAACTAGATTGAAGTTGTTGATTTTGAATTTATGCCTAGATTTGTTGTTTTTGAAACATATCTCGATGATACGCTTGGCAAGAAGCAAATGTGACTTTTGGATCCGCCCAAATCTAGCACAAACACAAACAAAGAACATAATGTCGTCTACTAGAAGAAGGTAAAGAAGTGAACCTATGATTCCTCTGCATTTCTGGTCATGTTCTCTGCTTTCCCTTTTCATCTTTGTCAAGATGGCGCCTAGACATTGGAGTTTCAATCCTTTATCGAATCAAGACCAAACTTCTTGATTAGTTCCTTTGCATATTTGGTTTGGCCGATGAAGATTCCGTCTCAAGTCTGTATCTGCAGCCCTAGAAAATAGGTAAGTTCACCCATCATGCTCATCTCGAACTTGCTTTGCATCGCCTCGAATCTTTTGCAATGTGCTTTGGTTAGTTGATCCAAAGATAATGTCGCCCACATAGATTTGTACCCGTAAGAGAATGGCCTTGTGTTTGAGGATGAATGTAGTGTCTATTCTTCTCTCACGAATCCTTGCTCAATTAAGAACTTGGATAGAGTTTCATACCAAGCTCGAGGAGCTTGCTTCAGCCATAGAGAGCTTTCTTGAGTTGGTAGACGTGGTCCGCCTTTGTATGACAACTCCCGGTGATACGCTTGAAGATCACCATTTAGAAAGGCACTCTTAACATCCATCCGATACACTTTGAAGTCCATGAACGAGGCATAAGCTAGAAAGATTCTCGATTGCTTCTAGTCTAGCAACAGAGCAAAAGTTTCATCAAAGTCAATTCCTTCTTCCCTGCCGGTAGCCCCGAGCAACCAATCTAGCTTTGTTTCGTGACATTTCCATCTTCATCTCTTTTATTTCTCGACCCACTTGGTGCCGATGACCGGATGATCGCTGGTCTTTGAACTAAGCTCCACACCTTACATCTTTCAAACCGGTTCAAATTTCTTCTTGCATAGCTTCAATCCAGCTTATGATCTTCGATGAAGCTTCATCAATCTTCTTGGTTCGAGTTCCGATACAAATGCATATAAACAAAGTTTCTTCTCGAACCTTATTCTGATTAACTCCCCGAGTTGAGATCACCAATTATTTGAGAAATGGGATGATCTCTTGCTTCAATAATAGCTTGAGGAAGATCACTTCGTGGATTCTTCCCTTAAGAATTCCTCGAGTTGGTTGAGAAGGAGATTCACCAAAATCGTTCAAGAAATAGAGTCTTCAAAACTTTCATTTTCCTCGTGAACAAGAAGGATGAGAGATCTCAGAAGGTGCTTGGGAAAAACAAGAGATGGGTTCGTGGTCAACAGATGAGTTGTTATTGGTATCTGTAGAGGTCTCGCCTACCTGAAGGGTTACCAGATACATGGGTTCTCAGCTTGCCGTCGATAAGAAGTAGATGCCGTATTTGTACTGCCTCATCATTATCGAATCATTAGCAACGCTCGAGCCTTTCTAGGCTCTAACAAGTCATATTCATCAAAAGAAACATGCACGTATTCTAAGATTTTAAATTAGATTTATCGAAAATGCGAAATGCTTTTGAATGTTTGGAATATCCTTAAAATTCCTTCGCCTCGATTTTGCATCAAATTTTCCTCTATGTCTTTTCCATTATAAAGAATAAAACATTTATTACCTAAGATTTTAAGAAATCCAATGTTTGGGATCTTCCTCTCCATATTTCATATGGAGTTTTATTATGAAACTTGTTTACTGTGATCTATTTTGGGTAAAGCAAAGCAGTTGATCGCTTCTCGCCTGTAAATACTTCGAAGTTTAGCTTCTCGCCAAAGATTGTTCTAGCCGCTTCAATCGTTGTTCTCGTTTCTTCCGCTCAGCCTACACCATTTTGTTGAGGAGCACGGCGAAGTTGTGGCCGATCCCATGGTCATCGCAGATTTTCTACACCATTGTTTTTGAATTCAAGTCGTTTGTCCGATCTTATGTCACAAATGTCTTCAAGCTTTTGAGTTTGAAGTCTTCTAAAAGTGCAAGTGACTAGATCATATGCTTTCATCTTTAGATGTCATAGTTTCAATCCAAGTGAATCTAGAGTAGTCATCAACTACTACAAGTGTGTACTTGTCTCCGAAATATCGGCCGTTGTAATAGGTCCAAAGAGATCCATATGCGTAGTTGAAGAGGTCTGCTTTGTTGATAAAACACTTTCAAGGAAGACTTGGAAAGTTTTCCTAGTTGACAAGCTTTACAACTTCGTCATGATCGGCAGACACCGTAGGTAGACCTTTGACAAGCCCATTTTTGAGCTTGAGAGGTGCTTGAAGTTGAGGTGATCGAGACGCTTGGCCATAGCCACCGTTGTCACGAACATTGTTGGCTACTAGACACGCTCGGAGAATCTCCCTAGAAGATTTAAGTCCACGACATAGACGTTTCCTTGTCTATTGCCGGTCAAGATTGTAGAGCATGATCAACCGTCTTTGATGAAGCACTGGTTGGAATTGAATTGGCATAGAAGTCCTTTGTCGCACTGTGATATGCTCGTAAGATTGTGCTTTAAACCGCTTACTAGAGAAACTTTGTTGATGGAGAGACTTCCTCTAGTAATTGAGCCATATCCAATTGTCTTTCCTCTTGCATTGTCTCCGAAAATAATCGGGGTCCTTTTGCTTCACATATTCTCAGAAGAAGACTGCTCCCAAATATGTGCCTTGAACACCAATCGCTAGGTACCGATGTCTTTGATTTCTCGATTCTATAGCCATGAAGCATTCCTCAGAAAAGAGTTAAAGCAAAACAAGGTACCCTTTATTTGGGTCCTAAGGATTAGCAACCTTTTGCAACCCATACCGCTTGACCTTGAGAGAACTAGGTCTCTCAGATCTTGGAGTGAACCTTAGCAGTGCATTCTCGTGCCGATGGCCTAAGCAATGCAAGAATGACATAAATGGAAAGTCCATAGAGAACTGCTAGCGTCTTCAACCGAAGAGTGCTTATGATCATTCTTTTCTTGACATTCATTTTTGGTTCTTTGCTTGTTGACGGTAGACTTAATTGGTTTTTTCGACTCTTCCTAGGTAGGTTACCAAATGCACTTAGCTTTAGCTGCTTTCTGTTGAGAACCTTTCCGAGGATTCGGTAGAATACCTTTAAGTTTACCTTCAACAAAGCAGCTTGCACTGCTTCATAGACAAACTTGATAGTTACCTGTAGAGGACAGGTCTACTGTGCATTTAAGCATAGCCTGTGAGACTTCTATCACCATACCTCTCAAATTTTCATTTGAGTCATTCATTTTGGCTTTTCCTTTTCGAACTTTAGGGTAAACATAAGGAACACTTGAGTAACCAAGGCCTTGTTTCCTATATTTCCAAATGTCTGTTTAGAGAAAGATATATCATTAGCAGCTCGAGGATTCACCTTCTCTTGACGTAAGAGATTGCTCAAGAGATACATCGAATATCCTATGCCGCTTTATCATTGCTAGATTTTTGGCTTGGAAAGGATTTCTTCAATGCATCCTTGAGCTATTCCAGAGTCAATTGTCTTTGCAAGGCAATTTTCTCAGGTCTAGTCCTTTGATGTGCTCAATCGTCAATTTTGTCATGAAGAAATTTGTTTTCCTTCGCTTGATACTCTCTTGTTGACACTATTGAGAGTTTGAATCTCACCATCAAAGATTTCTCAAATTGAAGTTTCTCACGCTTCTGGCTTAACATAGGCTACTCTAAAGGAATTAAATTCTTCAAGCATATCCCGATTATCCTTGAGAAGTTCTTTCACTCTTTCATCACCGCCTGGTTTCATTTTTGTCCAAAGGACTTGGTGAAACTACAACTTCATTTTCGAGTCATAGGTAGGACATGAATCATGGGCTATTAGCATATGTTAGCTTGCTCACAATCCTCTTTCCTCCTCTTCAATCGGTTTAAACCATGTAGCAACCTGTTTATCTTCTATGTCTTCACCAACATACCTTTTGTTTTGAAATTTTCTAAACGAGGGTTTCTGTATGCTTCATTTTGGCTTAGGACATTTTGAGGCAAAATGACCTGTGTTTTCTACAATATAACACACAAGCTCTTCCTTGATGAGCTTTCACCAATCTTCCCGAAAGGTTGTTGGTGAGTGTTCTTCTTCCATATTTTGCAAATTTTTGAAATCGTTTAACAAACATAGCAAATTGTTCATCGATAAAAAATCATTTTCACAGAAGAAGTAGAGGGGTTTGTTTTCAACAATGATTTCTTCTTGACCATGGTCGGGCAAAGGACACAGCTCGAACTGCTTGTCTTGCTCTAGAGCTTGATTAACTTCAAGTTCATAAACCTTTAAACTTGCGTAGAGACTACGAAGAGTCATCTCGTTTAAGTTCTTAGATTCTTTCATAGCCGTGGTCTTCACATGCCATAAGCTACCTAGAGAGCCTAGAAACCTCATGTTCATTTCCTTTTTGTCATATGTTTTACCAAGAGAAAAGCAACTATTTATTACCTCACTGAATCGATCGATGCTTGTCTCAAGGTTTCCTTAGGATCCTTTTTGAAAGAATCAAACCGCTGGATGTATGTATATTTTCTGTTGTCTCTCTGTGTCTTGGTCTCCTCCAAGTATTCTACAAGAGCTTCCCACATCTCTTTAGCAGCTTGTACATCGAATCACTTGCCTGGGTATGTGCTTGTGTCTAGAGTCGGTGATTATGTTGATTGCTTTATCACAAGTTCAACCAGCCTTTCTATCGCCCTCTCGTCCATTCCGATTCTTCTTTAGGAACTTCTCGCAGGTTCCCAGCGATGGAGGCTAGAAGATTTGCCTTCATTGGTATATGTTGACTCGGTGACACATTTCCATAATCTGTTGTCAATAGAGTTCATGAATCTCATTACTTTATCCTTCCATACATCAAAATGACCTTCGTCCAATATTGGGACGTGGTTAGCATTAGATGTAGGCAGCATATAGTGTGTTTGTGCCATTATGTCGTATCTCTTAAGAGTTTAATCTAGGAAAAACTTGTTTTCAAAGAGTATGGCTCTGATACCAATTGTGGGTCCCAATGAGCACAATAATAAGCTAGAAGGGGGGGTTGAATAGCTTATTAACACTTTAAAACTTTTAAGTAAGTTCCTTGAAAGTTACTTGCAATCTATGAAAAGATTCAAGTAGCGGAAGACCTTCAAGAAAATTGTTCAGTGCCGATAAGGACTACCTAGGTAGACCTTTTACAGTATAACTTAAGTTCTTAAATGGATATAAAGAACAAGGAAACTAGGCGTTCAAGTAATAGACAAACAGAAGGAAATAACACAAGTATTTTGAGATGGTTCACACTGTAAATAGTGCTACGTCCACCACCAAGGCAGTCAACCTTGGATTTAAATTGTGCACTATGTTTTCCACTTAGATCAATTACAAAGAATATCCCTAATGGATCGTGTACAAAATATTGACTTGTGTTTGGGTCTATGGAATTAAATATACGTAAATACAAGATATTTAATTAGTGCTGTATATAGTTTAATGGAAGTTAACAACAAGAAGAATAAAACAATAAATGTTGAAGAAGCGACTTCTTGTTGTTGACGAGGACTTCTAGATCTGTTGAGGATCTATTGAATGCAGTGAAAGACTTGGAGTTGTGTAGATTCAGAGCAATTCTTTAAGTGTTCGATTGATTCTATGTGGTTGTTCTTTGTTCCAGTCTTCAATGAAAGTATTTATACCAGGTGCATTTCAAAAGAATCCGTTGGAGAGGACGAAGGCTTCAACAGCTCTATTCATAAATGCATTAAATGCATGGAGCTGTCAGTCAAGGGATTTCGTCTTCACAGATGTCCAGAGCAGATAATCATTTCTGAGATCTTCAAAAAGTTGGGCGATTTGGTGTCAGATCGAGAGATGAAACAAAAGTAGGAGACGCTGCGCTTTCAAAAAGTCTTCCTGCTTTTCGGAAAGTTTCTTTCGGCGGCTTGACATGTCAGGGAATGACTTGGATTAATTCAAATGATATATGGAAATAAGTTTGAATTAATCCCGCTAGCTTTATGCTGAAGAGGACACGTAGAAGCAGATCAGCTGGACATTAGGTCTACCGATCTTTAAGCTTTGAGCAGGTCTTCCGATGAAGCTGAGAAAGGGTCTTCCGCTGAACCTGAAAAGAGTCCTACAAAAACTATACAAGGCAAAGT
Source organism: Codonopsis lanceolata (assembly GCA_013146195.2). Taxonomy (NCBI): domain Eukaryota; kingdom Viridiplantae; phylum Streptophyta; class Magnoliopsida; order Asterales; family Campanulaceae; genus Codonopsis; species Codonopsis lanceolata. The sequence continues at coordinate 9,033 of JABEVN020004043.1, read as the reverse complement.
TCTATACACAGTTGCCACGCTAATCGATACGCAGCCCGATTAGCCACTGAAGTATAAAACTAATGTAATGTACTGATCAGATATAAATTTAACATATGAATCAACATTATTGATTTCTAAAAACACTTTTGCGGGTTAAGATGGGGAGGCTGGGGATTGATGTAACATTGTTTCTAGTGGCTAATTGTTGCATGTCTGTCAATGCAAGCAAAGTTGGGTGCTGAAGAGATTGCATTTATTTTAGTCAACTTGCTGTTGAAGGGCAGTCGGTATATAACATGCAAAGTGACTGCATTTCACCCAGTTCAAGCAATGCTGACTTGACGACAAAATTCCTGACATGGGATGAAGCAGTTGAAGAATAATCTATGTTCTGAATGCATTGAGTTTGTTTGGGTTTATTGTATGTTTTTCCATGCATTTACTCTCTTTGAATTTGTAACGTTGATACAACATATCTCGATTGACTGTAGACCGAGTGTTCATCCCATTAAGCCCTCCTCAATCTTGTAATATGGATCATGAACAGATTATGCATTAACAACAATAAGGTTTCTAACCAAACAATTTTGCGATTCCAGAACAGAATTATGCAGAATTACTGCTATAATAACATGATTTCTGAGACAAAAAGAATTTATTTTTGCATAAAGAACAATCGATTGAAAAAAAAGAGATATTCTGTTATCAATGCATATACACTAACCAACATAATCAAACCAATTTATTTATTTATTTATTTATTTTTGAACTGCCAAATCATTTATATTAACTAGTGATAAGAAATCATATACACCCTGCTCAAAACTCCCAAGCCAACACACCACAGATACAACAAAAGCCTATCATATCCGTAGAAACAAAGTGGGAAACACCCCCAAATAAATCACAACATCCGAACCACCAGAATCTTACCAACCCCGATACACACCAAAGGTCAGTACACCTAAGCAATAAAGATTCAACCTTACCGACCCTTCAATCAAACCAAGCAGTTTGTTACATGAATGATCAATAGAACTTGTCGTTCAGGGGTAGCTTGTTATTCTCTGACTTGATGTACTTTTAAATGGGTCGTTAACTGTGGTGACTTCTGTTGTTTTCAAAGAACGATGTTTCTATCTTGAACGATATTTCCCCAACCCTTGACAAAAAAAGCCAATAGATGCTAGTTTGCTACTGTCTTGAATGTAACTTATGCAATAGTGGATTACTGTATCAAGATCACTTATGCAGATGTGCTAACTAAGCTTCAAGTTCTGTTGATTGCATCAAACTAAATTAATTAAAGAATTTCGCCAGGCTCACATCGAATGGACATATGTTAGTTGGTGAATTGATACTTCATGTGCAGAACGGATAATGGCGTTTGAGAAATAAATACCAAGTTTAAAAAAAAACACAAAAAAACAAGGAAGATCGCAAGATCCATCCACTCGAATGCAAAATTCCCGCATGATACCATCACTATCAATGAATCTCAGAACTATGGCCAGTTGTTCTGTTTTTGAAAAAGATCGCAAGATCCATCCACTTGAATGCAAAACTCTGGATCACCTAACTCTTCATGAGTGTTCTAATTCGAAGGCAACGGGTGCAATTGACGAGAAGTTTGGTTGCGTGTTTTCTTAGCTCCATAGCTATGCACAATAGTATTACTGATTATATGCATTAAGGCCTATTTAAGGAGATCTTCACTCTAAATAACTTTGGTTTATATAAAGCTACTTTCCAGTTTCCACTGCTTTCATGCAGTGTACAACTAAAAGTAGCTTATTAGTTCTACTACATTTTGAAACCATATAGCTAGCTTCCTGCACTTGGTAGACCCACTTGTTTAAGAGATTGAATAAAGTGGTAGCTACTGCCTGCTCATGCCTCATTGATAGAAAACCCATTAGTCTGAGCTACTGCCTGTTTTTGTTGTAGTGTTCGTACCTATGCGCCTGTACATTTCAGGTTTGTTTTGTTTATTCCTTTTATAATGGACGATATTTTTCAACTTGGGGAGCATGGGGGCATTCTAACTTTCCAAGAGTTAATTCTAACGTTCAGTTTTTGTTTGAATTAGAATAGGTGCGGAATTTCCATTCATAACTATATCATGCTAGGTTCAGGATTATAATTGGAATAGGTGCTGAATTTTCATTCATAACTATATCATGATAGAAATATAGAGTGAGAAAACTAATCAAATTGAAGCGCGTGTTTGTGTCTGTACACACTTAAGGGTAAATGACCTATTTGATCTGCACAGTTACAAATCGCTATACATCAATTACATGAATTCTGGTTGAAATTTATATATCTTTCTGCACTAACAATTCCTTTAAGAGATATAGATATAGTAAAGCTATTACATGAGTTTTCTCACTTTAAATAGTTAGATTTTCGAAATAAAGAGAGAGAACCTTGTGAGAGTAAAGGTTACCTCGATAATCACCTTGACAAAACAAGTGCAGCCAATGATGATGATGGAAATATTCGATGAAGAATCTTTAAGCTAGCCTGCAGTGTTAAAAATATGAATCGTTTCAATCGGATGCTGAAGTCATTGTATTCCTAGTTTTTGTGTGGGTGATGTTTTAAGTTACTGAATAAAACTTATGTCGAACGAAGCTTTTACCAATAACTAACAAATGTGAGGACGCACACACAAATTAACAGAAACCAATACCATATTTGATGTATATACCTGATGATGGTAAGTCAGAATAGAAAGCAACTTGAGATTGGAGGCTTTTACATGTGAACCCCGAGAGCAGTTCTGAAAGGCAATCAACCACATCAGTTAGCAACAACAGGTATCTCGAAGCTGGGCAAAAGCGCCTCAGGCTGCAATGTTATTGTTAAAGCCAGATCTAGTGCCTTTGTTAACAAACAAAGGCAACTAATTAAAGGCTTATATAAACAGTGGCCAAGACCAGTTCAGCTAATATAGGATCAAGTGTAAATGGGTCTTTCCGAGCCTCAGGCCAAGGTGGGTGCAAGAGGGCATATCAACACATACGAAGCTGTCTCAAACACTCCTTAATTAAGAGCTCCATCAAGATGGTCAACTCGACCTTCAAGGCTGTGATAGTGGGCTATTATTGTAAGGGAAAAGTTTAATAAAGCCAATCAGATTGTTAGGAGAGAAGTGGCAGGTTTGTGATAGATTGATAGGATTTTTGTGGCTGTTCTTGGGAGCAGTTTTTCGGCCAAGGACTGTTTCAAAGGGGCTGGAACAGATTATAGTGTTGGAAAGTTTGACATCGTATCACAATGTCCCCTGCTCCATCCTTTAAAAAAAATGGTACATTAATTAGTCTACATTAGTATACATCCTGCTGCAAACTGAAAGTAGAAAAGATAAAGAACAAATGGACTATCATAGAAGAAGTTAACCTGGAACACACAAAACAAGATTGACAAGGTTCAGAATTCAGATATCACATCGACCTCTACCGACCATCTCATCCGGAAGTGGCAGTAATCACTAATGTGCATTCTGATAACTGCGAATAGTTGTCTTTGGTCAATAAAATGTATGGGTAGATGAATTTCTCTACAATTTCAGTACTCTTGAGGTCTAAGGATTAAAAGGGACAATCATCTTAGAATTGGAACAATAGTAAATCTTTATCATGTTAAGAGTAATCAGAAACAATTTCTACAAACACCTGCCTTAAAGTCGAAGAAATTGAATAACAACAGAGCAAATCTAAATAAATAAAATCAAGGACGTGTAGACAGAGACAATAAAAATATTAATATTAATATACAAATTTAAAGGTAAGCATTTGGTGTATCCCCAAGTGAAAAGAAATATCGTTTACTTCTGCTTCAAATTTGTATGTCAGGAAGTGAGAGAATTCATAAAAGAAGCCACAACATGTATAGATTATTTGATCTGCATTTTTTACCCAGATGAAAAGGAACAGGTTACTAGAAATAAACAACAAGCACACTCATACTCAAGAGCAAAATAAGCTATAAGACTTTTTATCAGAAAATCTAATAAGACTAACGCTCTGTTTATTTCATGGAAATGACTTCCAAAGAATGTTTTCCATTTGTCCCATGTTTGGTACCATTGGTAAGAGGTGGTCCATGTTAAACATTCTCCAGAACAACAGAAAAAACTACCCTTATTTATCAAGAAAACAAGGTAGCATCAAGTCTGTAAGTCATCTTCTGGACGAGCATTCCCTGCTCTCAGCACCTCTATAATCTTCTGGTATGCTTCCCAAGAAGATTCCATGCCAAAGCTAAAACACCCAAAATAGAATATACCCCCCAGGTACCGAATACCAATTTAGTTGAGTTAGGCTTTTTTTTTTTTTTTGAGTTAGGCATTAGTATTTAGGAGCACTTTATTTTCAAGTATGGTCAAATCATAGTTGAGAGTGATTGATGCATAAGAGTCAATTTGAGAAAAGAAACTGAAGGGCTTTAAGAATTAAAGTGACTTAACAAAAATGTACAACTATATTTACCCTCCTGTGTTTCTCCAACTCCAATTGCCAGTTCAGTTCTTCAACTTGCTTTTCTATCTTAGTTTTGGCTTCCTGGAGAGCACCAGTTTCTTTGGTAGCCTGCAGGGAGACGGAAAAAAATACAAGTATCGCAGATGTAAACAGTTCATGACACATCTGTGTGAAAGGGGAAAAGAAACATGGTTTAGGGCACAAAATTACATAAGGAAAGAGAGGTGCTTAATTACCAGATGAAGCCACAATTCATGGGAGCAAACAAGCCTAAAACCCTAAGCCCCAATTCTTCCCACGAAATCTGTGTGAAAGGGGAAAAGAAACAGAGGAAGATCAGCAACAGTGTAAGATCCCGATTCCCGGTTAGCTTGAATTGCGTGCAAAGCTCGCATTTCCTCTTTCGTTGATTGCTCGTTTGGTTTGTGAGAGAGTCTAAATGTGTATGAGAGATCACTATAAGACTAAAACACTCCTAAGAAATGTCATATAGTGGTTGACTTGTTAAAGTCAAAAGTTGTAACCCGACGATAGTCGAAATGCGACACGATTGAGAGTTTATTCGGGTTTTGTGTTCTGGACCTCGATTTGGTCCCAGATCTTTACATGATGATTAAATAACATGTTTAGATGTGTTAGACTTCTAATTGGATGTATTCCATAAGTCTCGTGAAGTTTTGACGCTTCGGGGATAGCAATTCTCCTTATCGCGTAGTTCGAGATTGAGCCGGGTGATCGTCTCGCCCTTCGGGAGTCCTTTTCTCCTATCTGTTGTTCATCATCTGAGAGGCATTCAGGCCTATTTTTTAGCTCCTTTAGGTGTTTATAATCATGGGTTATTTCCCATTCGTTTGTGGTTTCATTCGATGTTCCGTTAGCGAGATGTCGCGCTTGCGTCGGTTTCACACCCAAGTTGTTTCGGGAGTTGTTGTGAGGGTTCTAGACCTACTTTGAGGATGTCTTGACACTTGTTTTGTTTAGCTAAGAGTATGATGACTTTAAGGGTCCAATTATAGGTCGCTTGCATTTGAAGCTTTACGGCTGCGGTTGCATGCGGGAAGGACCACAGGCTTGAAGCGAAGGAAGCGAAAATTGGAAATGGTGGAAGTGGTCAAAGCGCTCGCATGGAAGAGGGACCATGCGACCGCATCCTATGCTGTCCACATTACGAGATTTTTGGTGAATTTGCTAAGTTGTCCAACTTATACCCACCCAAACCCAACCTAAACTAATCCTAAACCCTCCTAACTAACCTAAGACATGTCCTAACCATCTATTGGTGTTTTAGATGGGGATTAGTGTGGCTAATTAGAGAGAAACATTATCATTAATCTAACCTACACCCACTTTCTTTCTATCATATATAAACCACAAAACACCACTTAAACCTCCCATTTTCTGCCTCACTCCACAAAAACGTGGGAGAGCTTGAGAGAGAAGATTTCTAGGGTTCTTGAGTGCCCAATCTTGGAGGCCATAGCTTGGGACCTTCATTTCTCAAGCTACACCATAGTTTTGAAGAAGGGATTGAAGAGAACAACACCCAACACCAAGAATTTCGGGATTGTGACTTGAAGGGGCTGATTTGAGGTAAGTTTCTACCTCTCTTCCTTTGCTTTTGGGCTCCATTGACCCTAGGGAAACAATCATTTGTGCTATGTGAGGTCAATGGAAGCCATTGTTAGGGTTTGTCAGAAGATGCCATGAACCCTAGGTTTTCAAATTGATGATAGAAGTGGATTGACCTATGTGAGACCATGATATATGTGAAATTCATGTTCTAACTAGTCTATTGAACTTGATTATGTTGATTATCCATGAGTTTTGATGTTGGTTTGGTTGAGATACTTGGAGGTGTTTTGCCCAAATTTGGTTTAGCTTGCAAAATTATTGATGTGAGCTTGATTACTATGTTTTATATGCTTAATAGAGTATATTAAACCGGTTGTATGATTTAATCATGAATTGGGAATTATGATTGGTAAGGTGAGCTAAATGAAATTGTGCTCAAAATGATGAATTTATTCTATGTTATATTAGTGAAGGTTTTGTCGGGTTTATGAGAGTTAAAGCGAACCGGGATGATGGCTATTGTGTGGATAGTTATGAATATAGGGAGAATTGAGACCCATGGCCTCTATGCCTAAAATTTTAGAAAGGGTAGATTAGACTCAACGAGTCATTATAAGTTTGATTATGTGCTAATTGAACTTGGGTTGAAATCCTACGATGATTGGATTTCGTCTAGTTAATGGAGTGAAGAACATAACTTCCAAACTTTAAATGGATGGTGATTGTAATGTGTTTTGTGGGTTTTTAGTCTTGGGAATTAAGCCCGAATGACTATTGAGATTTGGTTGTAAACCTTAAGAAATTATTACGGTGGCCAATTTATAAAACACATAAAGAATGAAATGTGTTAGTAAGACTCAAGCAGTCGTAATAAGGCCAATAAAATGATAAGGTTTGAAACCTGACAATGTTTGGGTTTTCTTGGGTTGTGTTTGTGCACACCAGGGTCTTTGGTTTGTGTCCAATGGTGACATTCATGGTATGAAGATTTATTAGAAATATATATTGAGCATGCTTGTTAGAGCGTGGGACAGAGATTGGATGGACATGAGAGAATAAGAAAGAATTCTCTTCTTAGGGATTTTGGTTGGGTGTATGTGAAATCCTTTGTGAGAAGTGACTACGGAGTAGTCATGTTGTTTTGGTGTATAGAATTGGTGACATCGATCATGTATGACGATTAGGACTATGATTGAGTCCGGTGTATTTAAAATAAAGACTAAATAATAAGTCTTGATTGGATATCTTGAGACTAGCGTGGTAGTCTTGGTTTGGTTTGAGTTGAGGATTATGGAAGACCTCACATTATATTTTATTATTAAGCTTGTAGGCTATGCTTGGTTGATGACTTGAGGAATAATGAATACCTCAATAAGTAGTTCTTGAACTAAACTTGTAAGTTAGTTGAACACAATGGTTATATGCAAATATAGGCATTGTTCTGATGTTTGGTAGAAGCATTATGTCCTACTTGATTTTATGCAATTATATGCATGGTTTATGAGATTTAGAAGCATTATGTCCTACGTGGTTGTATGCAAATATGTGCTTACTTGCATGGATTTTGTGGAGCATTATGCCCTATTGTTTATGTGCAATTATGTGCGTGGTTTATGAGTTGTTGAAGCATTATGTCTCATGATTTAATGAGTCCGATAATAATGAATTTGGTCTCATTGGTTTAGACAAGTAAATATCTACTTGAATGTTTGGTTTAAAGTCCGGTGGCGGGTTTGGTTGTTGTTATCGGCAATGGGACGATTCATAGCCTTTGGGAACAATCGCTACGAATCGTTGTTGGGTCCTTTTCTCCTCACTATTTGGCCAATAGTGGGATGTGATCTCGAGTTATGCCATCTAGCGACATCGAGCTCTCATTTCTCATCCGGAGCCGGATGAATGTAACGAGTACTCATTAAGGGAAATTGATGAGTTGAGATTATTCGGGGAGGAAACCTCGGGTATTATGATTGGGAATTGAGCCCGGATCATGGTTTGAGGTTTGATCTCACGGTAAGTTGGTGGGTTTGAACCGGATTTGATTGTAACGGTTGATTCACATTTACGTTACGCATGTTTATTTATGAGCATTTATATGAAAAATAAGATGCTACTTGGTTTATGTGAGTTTATGTGCTTTAAAAATTAAGTACATGTTTCATGATGGTATACTAGCATGATACCATGATTTTATATGTTTATGCATTTATGCCATGCCATGTCATAATATGCCTCATGTTGCATTTAGAAACTTCTGGGTCATTATGACTCACTCCGTGTGATTGTTTTCCCTAGTGTGTGGTGATCCGTTAGTACTTGGCCTTAACGGCTTGGATAACGACTTTAGAAGGTGGTCTTCCAAGTCAAAAGCTTGGAGTTATTTATCATTATGTTGTATTTATTGTGAGGCTCGAATGTAAAGTTATGTAGACTTTACTTGGGTAGATTGTAGTGTTATATTATGGTTGTGTTTTTGGGAGCCGGTTGTATTGCCGAGCCTTTGTATCCTTAGAATGTATTTCTCTTGTCGTTTGACATGCTCGTTTATTCTATTTATGGTATATTGTTGTTCCTACCTCCAGATAGTTTTAGTCGTGAGGTTTGGTTGGTGGTTTAGCATTGATTATATGTTATAATGAATTGTTCCTCCAGGCATGTTATAGCGTTGTGTTTGTTTATCGGGTTGGGTTTGTACATTGCGGCCTTGGTTGCCGATGGTTTGTTGTGCGTGTCTAATGTTTGATCACCGCGTCGAATTTGGGCCGAGAGATTTACTATCTCTTTGGTTGTTTATTCGGGAGCTTGATAGCTCGGGTTCCATTATGGTTTTGCAGTTTTTTAGGTTTGATTTTTCTGTATTGCCGTTATGGCTTTACCTTCTGTTTTGAGCTTGTTGGCTCGTCTTTGACTTCGCACCATTATGCTTAGCAAGTGCCTTGTCTGTCTCTTAGTTTGTCTGATGGCACGACCTTGGGATCTCGTATTTGAGGTG
>JABEVN020004042.1:0-15843 GCA_013146195.2 Codonopsis lanceolata | reverse complement strand
GGTTGAGTCTTTCTCTAAATTTCCCAATTTTGGGGAAAATGAAGCTTTATCTCACAACCCAACCTAGGTCACTTCTAGGTTCAACAAGGGTATAATTTCACCTAAAACATTTTAGCGCAATTCATGTTCTTCATGTAGTCCAATATTGAGGATACAACACATAACAAATTTCACACATACCACATAGGCATAATTTAGGGCATTCCTAAATAATTTCACTTTCATCAACAAACATACCATATATTTCTAACATGTTCAAGACCTCAATTAACATGATACAAGAGTAATTTAAACTCCCAAAGGCAAGAAATTCACCTAGACATGCTCCTAGCAAAATCATACATTTAAAATTCCAAATGAAAAGCATATAGAAGATTATGTGTCCTCATTGACCTCACACATCATAAACTTTGTTTCCTTAGGGTCAATGAGAACTAAAATGAAGAAGAGTAACTTACCTAGCTTGAGTGAAAACTCAAGAGAATCCAAATCTAAACGGTGAAGTCGGTCCTCGCCTCACCCCGAGAATCGAAGTTTGGCGACGACGAACGGTGGAATCCTTGAGGATCTGAGGAAGAAGATGATGCTAGGGCTCAAAACTCAAGCCCCAACTCTCTCTCTAACTTGTAGAAATAGGATGAACAAATGAAGGATTTTCTAAAATTTGGTCAAGACTTGGTATTTATACCTCCAATCAAGAGAAGGGTACAAGGGGAATTTCTCAAGTGCAATTAGTGAAACTTAGGGAGTTAACAACCACTAATCCATATTAGATTAACCTCAATTTAGTGTTAGGACTTGATTAGGACTAAGTGTGGGTATTTAGGAAGGGTTTAGAGGGGTTTAAAGGGGGTAGGATAGGCATTTCACCACCTAACTCAAAACAGGGAAGAAAAATCCCGTAGTATCACAGTGAGGCGGGCGTCGTGCCTCAACCCCTGAGACCTCTCCCAAGTTCAGTCCATTTTGAATTTGCTCTCTGCAGTTGAGGCGGGCGCCTCACCAGCTCCCATGCGGCCGCCTCGGCTCCAGAATCTCTAAAACTTGACCTAAACTTGATCTAAATGGTCCCAAACTTTTGGGCAACCATTCTAAGGTCTAACCCTAATCAAAACGAGTCGGAAACACACCCGAACAACTCCCGGAACAAGATAGAACAAGGCGCGAACCACGCGACGAATGAACAACGAATCAAACTACAATCAAACACCATTCAAACTAGGATATCTTGGACATGAAAAAGGTTTGTTTCCACATGATTAAGACCTGAATATAAAGCCAAGAACTCGAACACGAACACTCGCACGCCGAAATAGAAACAAATACGAGCAACGAGAGGAATCGCTAAGGCCAACTACAACGCGATTAAACCGGCGATTCAATAAACAAGTCTATATGATTCTAAGCATGTTATGGACTTCTAGAATGATCTATGAATGATTCTAAGACGTTTATACATTAAGTAAACAAGCTCACAATCAACCAAGAAAGTATAAAAACAAGCATAGAATGCACATGCAAGATTATGGGGCAAAAGGTCGAACAATTGAAATGGACACACTGCAGGTCCCGCTCGTAAAAAGAGGGCAAAAGGTGACGAAAAAATTGAAATGGACACACTGCAGGTCCGGGAAGAGCCAGAGTTCCGGGCTGAAGATGAGCTCGAGGAAATTGTCATCAATCCATCTTTTCCAGAGCAGAAAATCAAAATTGGAACGGCACTTTCCCCCGAGGAGCGGACAAGATTAATCGAACAAAGTCAAGCCTTGATGTGTTTGCCTGGACGGTGGAAGATATGAGGGGCATAAGTGAGGAGGTAGCTCTTCATCGGCTAAGTGTGGACCCAAAGATGTCGACCAATTCAACAAATGACCTCGCCAATTCTCCACGTAAAAAATGAGGCTATAAAGAAGGAAGTAGAGAAGTATGAAAGCGCATATCATTGAAGAAATTCATTACCCATCCTGGCTTGCCAATGTGGTGATGGTTAAAAAAAGCAATGATAAATGGAGAATGTGCGTGGACTTCACAGATCTTAATAAGGCTTGCCCCAAGGACAGTTACCCCCTCCCTCGCATTGATAGGCTGGTTGATGCAATTGCTGGATTCGAAATGCTCAGCTTCTTGGATGCATATTCAGGATACCACCAAGTGAAAATGAGCGAGCAGGATAAGGCTTTGACCGCATTTCGAGCAGCTGGCGGTCTTTACTGTTATAAAATGATGCCCTTCGGTTTGAAAAACGCTGGGGCCACTTATCAGCGTATGGTCAACAAAGTTTTTGGCCAACAAATTGGCCGAAACATGGAAGCATATATTGATGATATGGTCATCAAGACAAAGGGGAGAGACCACAGCAAAGACTTGGAGGAAACTTTCACCAATCTGAGAAAGAACAACATGAAGCTGAACCCGAGCAAGTGCGTTTTCGGCGTTCGAGCTGGGAAATTCTTGGGGTTCATGGTTAACCAGAGGGGGATAGAGGCTAATCCAGAGAAGATTCAAGCTCTACTCGACATGAAGCTGCCCAGATGTATTAAAGACGTCCAACGCTTGAACGGAACCGTCATCGCCTTGGTCGCTTTCATTTCTTGCTCACGAACGATGTTTACCCTTCTTCAAAGTACTCCGGGGAAACAAGAATTTTGAGTGGAATGAGGAATGTGCAGAGGCGTTCAAGCAACTTAAGAAGTATCTCGGTGAACCACCCTTAATGAGCAAAATGGGAGAAAACCTATATTTGTACTTGGCACCTGTGCCGCCGCCGCTTTTTTGTTAGGGAGGAGTCAAATGTCCAAAAACCTGTGTATTACGTGTCAAAAGCTCTCACACCTGTAGAGAGCCGATATTTTAATATAGAAAAGTTGGCCTACTCTCTTGTTATTGCTGCTCGGAAATTACGAGCCTACTTTTCTGCACATGTAATAATTGTATACACCGACTCACCATTACGAAAAATTTTGCACAAACCCGATTTTTCAGGAAGAATGCTTGGTTGGTCCATCGAGCTCACAGAATTTCACATCGACTATCAACCACGAAAGGCAATCAAGGCACAGGCATTGGCCGACTTTTTGGTAGAAACGAGCTTTTCCAACCATGAGGAAGAAGTGGTCCCGAGCACAACTTTGCCCGCCGAACAAGAAAAAACGATTAAGATCAAACCAGCCCACTGTTGGGAATTATTCGTGGATGGCGCTGCGAGTAAAACGGCAATGAGCAGCATCTTACCGTCACACCGATCAAGCCGACGAGTTCGAGATGGCTCTTAGAATCAATTTCGCCCGCCTCCAACAATCAAGCTGAGTACGAGGCCATGATTGCTGGATTAGAGCTCGCGTTAGACATGGATATTGATTCGGTTACAGTATACTCGGATTCACAATTAGTCGTGAACCAAGTACAGGGGGAGTATGCAGTCCATAATCCTACATTGGTCAAGTACTGCGAATTAGTCAAAGAAATTTTGAAGAGCTTCAAGTTCTGGGAGATCGTCAGGATTGATCGAGCAGATAACATGCGAGCAGACTACCTTTCCAAGATAGCAGAGGACGAAATATCCGTGTTAAGGCCAGCAGTGATGATTGATCATCTGGAAACGCCTTCGATTGAAAAGGACCGAATAATGGATATTGAGCCAGCGAGCAGATGCTGGATCGACGAATATAAAGATTTCATCGAGCAGGGTATATTACCAGAGGACAAAAACCGAGCAAGAGTTGTCCGGAACCAAGTATGTCGATACTCGGTGGTCGGAGGAGTGCTGTACAAGCGGTCAAGGGTAATGCCGATGCTTTGTTGTGTTCGACCAGAAATGACCCAAGAGCTTCTATACGACGTCCATCAAGGAGAATGTGGCGGTCATCCAGGGGCACGGACCTTGGCACAGAAAATTTTATTTGCAGGTTACTATTGGATCACGTTAAGGAAAGATGCAGCCTTATACGTGCAGAAATGTGACAAATGTCAGAGGTTTTCGGATATACCTAGACGCCATCACCCACCGAAGCACCCTGGGCCGTGGCGGCATGGCCATTCGACATGTGGGGAATCGACATAATTGGCCCTTTTCCTCTAGCACGATCTCAATTCAAATATGCAGTGGTGGCAATCGACTACTTCACCAAATGGATTGAAGCGAAACCATTGGCAACCATCACTGAAAACAACATCATTAACTTCGTGCATGATCACATCTGGTGTCGCTTTGGGTTACCCAGAGCCATTGTTTCTGATCATGGCACACAATTCTCAGACAAATTTACGGCAGAATGTAACAGGTTGTATGTAAAGCATTGGCAATCTTCAGTCGCCTATCCACAAGGCAATGGACAAGCAGAGGCCGCGAACAAACAAATCATGTACGCTCTCAAGCGAAATTTGGATGATCGAGCAGGAAAATGGGCAGACGAGTTACCAGCTGTTTTATGGTCAATTAGAACAACTCTAAGGGGATCCACAGGCGAGACGCCTTTTGCTCTCACGTACGGATCAGAGGCTGTAATTCCAACTGAAACAGCCTTTCCCAGTTACAGAGTGGCCCATTATAACGAGCAAGATAACCAGGTCGCCCGGGCAGTCGACCTTGACCTTCTCGAGGAACGTAGATTGGAAGCTCGCATCAGGATGGTTAACTACAAGCAGAAAGCCAAAGCCCATCACGATAGGAAAGTTCGGGGAAGAGCATTCAACATTGGAGACTGGGTCCTTAGGAAAATCGAGGTTACAGGACAGCGACCAGAACGAGGAAAATTGTCACCTAATTGGGAAGGACCATTTAAGGTTACAGGAATTGTTAGAGAAGGTACTTACACCCTGCAGAATCAAGAAGGCAAACATTTGAAGCATCCTTGGCATTCTGATCATTTGAAGAAATATTATTATTAACATGAGCGTTAGTTCCAGTTTATCCTGGTTGACTGTATTTTCAATAAGGGTTTCTTCAATAATAAAATTGTTTCGAATGAAAGTGATTGCGTACATGGATTGAAATTTTCGAAGTTGTGCATGTCAAAAGGAAAATATACTCAAACAAATATAAACAAAACTTTGCTTGAAAAATCGAGCAAAGTGGGGCCCTGCCCGGTTTATATTTAAGTTTGAATGCCTCAACAGGAGAAGGGGAGCAACCCGGTGTTCGATATTATTTGACGGCTTTGTTCGTTTTGGCGGCAAAGGGAGATAAATCTCGCTCAAATCAATATCCAGCCTAAATAATGTTAACGGTTTGATGAACCAAGGGCCATGCCCAGTTAACGCGGCCACACAACTCTGCCCGACAACTCGGGCAGTAGCCAATTATTTAGATGCCTGCCGAATTAGCAGAAGGGGCCCTGCCCGATGATCCTAATTGTTCAGTTAAGTGCAAAACTGGAAATAAAACAACAGAAAGACATAGAAAGACATTCATACATATTTCTGAAATAAAAGTTCTCATTATAAATCTTTCAATTACATAAGAAAACAAATACAAGGATGATCAAAAGTTATCTAGTTCCCTCCTTGCTCAGCGGCTGTCCCCGAGGTGTCTAGCTCGGCAAATATTCTGTCCATCTCGGACTGCATGTTCGGAGGAAGAGGTGGTGGAGGAGGTAGCTGCTCAGTATTCTGGTTGGGAGGAGGAGGCAAATTCGTTTTACGCCGGGAGGAGTAGCCTGATTCTCCTCGACATCTATTATCACCGGGCCAACAGGTTGGGGAGCAGGATCCTCATCCTCATCATCGTTGGCCTCGCTTTCGAAAATAGCGTTCATTTGATCAACCACATTATTGGCCAACGGAGTCGGAGGAATCCACTCCGGCTCATCGCTCTCCCTATCATTATTCGCAATGATCCCCAGTTCATCCACGGTGTAAGGGATCAAAGCGTGGCTACTCCGAGCCGCAGCACACCAGGGCGAAGCCGCTCCCCATCTTGCCATCATCTCAGGAGTTATGTCCGGCAGGCCGCTGCTCGCCAACATGCGCAAAACATGGTTGCACCCTTGGGAATAGTAGGGAACCAGCTTTGCATCCACGAGCTGGTCAAGCTCGGCCGACTGCTTAAAATCTTCAATAGCTGCAGTCTTGGCAGCCGCAACCTCCCGTATCAGCCTGGCTTGCCAGGCTCTCTCCTTCTGCTCGGCAGCAATCTACGCGTCCTCAAATTTCTTCCTCTCCTCGCTCAATGTTTTCTGAGCAGAGACCTCCCCGTTCTGAGCAAACTCCACCTGAGCTTTCAGGCGGATAATCTCTTCCTCGAGCTTGGACAGCTCGGCAACCTTTGTTAAGACTTCTTTGTCCTTAGCCAACAAGTCTTCTTTGTAAGACCGGGCAGCTTCATCGGACTTTCGCTTCTGCTCAAACAGAGCTCCCGCCTTATCTTTATACTCATCTGCACGTTTGTGCAGAAGAGTGACCTTGGAGGTAAACTGCAAAACAAAAACATACATGAGCAGGAAGTATACATTATTAGCAGTGGTTATCTTCATCGAGCAATAAACACAACGTACCTCGCTGACTAACAATCCAATCTTCTTGGCGACACTGTTCGGCAGTCTCAGCATCTCCACGGATGACATCAGGCTGGACGACCCTTTTTAGGATCCCCTGCCCACAAACAGCGCTCATGGTCCCCCGATCACGAATGTTGATTCCTTCGAGAGGGGGGACGGCGGCAAGTTCGTTCACAAAAGCCCTAACCCCATCTCGGGATACGGGCGCCACAAAATTGGCTCTCAGCCAGCTAGGGGTAGCACTCCGTGACGGCTCCTCGCGACGAGGAGGTGGAGAAGCCCGTGGCCTAAGCGGAAGGGCAGGGAGAAGGCACGGATCGAGACCACGCTTGAATTGTTTCTTGGGGTTCATTCCCCCCTGTTCGTGGTCGGGTGCTCCGGCCTCCTGCTCGGGAATCGGGCACAATTGGTCTCTTCCGCGAAGAGGGCTCGGCGGGCGGCGCCGTCCTAGAGGGAGATCTCGGCTCAGTAGAGGAACCAGGAGCACGAGACGATTTTTTGCTCCTTTCAGAAAAGGGGGCCTTGGGTAAGGATTCAGAGGCAGGCTGCTCGCGTCCGATCAACTCACCGTGGCGAGCAACAGACCTCGCCTTGAACTCAATTTTCCTCTGCCTCAGTATATCTTTCACCACTGCAAGCAAAAAGAAAACAAGTTAGAAAATGTCGAGATACCTTCTGTTAGATTCATAATGAACAATAAAGAGCGAATACCAGCATCCTCAAAGTCAAATCGAGGTGTGCAATCTCCCCCTAGACCGCATAACTCGCACTCGCTGGGGAACTTGTGATCATGACAAGTTCCCCAAAAAGGATGAACGGGCTCAGGGGCTATATCAATCAAAGGAACCACACCCTCCACGGCAGCAGGGTACATCCCGGCCAGGCGTAAGATCCGAGGTCTGCGATTGATTTCGGTCAATCAACCACTCGACCTGCTTTCGGTCACTCCCAACGCTCCTCGCAACATATCCATACACCTATCCTCTCCGGTGAAGGTGGCATACCGATCATAAGTCAGAGGCTTCATCACATAAGGGGTCGGAGCAAATGGCCACCCGACCCGAGATTCCACAACAACAATCCTTTTGTCCCACTTATCGACTTTATGGGGAAATTCGGTAAACAACTTCAGGGCTCCAGCTTTTGATCGGCCAATAATCCTACCCGATCTCTTGTCCTTGGTGAATTGAAAAAGTTTTCGGAGAATGGTTGTCTCGGTTCAAACCCAATCGATCGACAAGTCGCGTTAAAGCGTCGAGAATCGGCATCGTAGTAATTTGGAGGTCACAAGGAGCGTCGTTGGTCTCCCTTAAGAACTTCGACAACAAAAGGATCTAGCGGAAAACGCATCTCGACACGAAAGAAATCATAGAAAAAGACCACTCTTTTGGTCTTACTCCTCATCTGAGCAGGAGTCATCTCGGATTCATAAGGAACCCCTCGGTAATCTTCCCTGGAAATCCCAATGGAGTCAAACCAGTTCCCCACCTCTACAACTGAGTCCATAGACTCCCAGTGAGCAAGCGAGCTCAGATTAAAATAATCCTCGTTGCGAGGTCTCCTACCTTAGAGGACCGACCAGCCACTTCCTCGTCGCTGGGCATCTCACTCGAGCTCGCCCCGTCTACCTCATCCTGGTCGGTGGTCACATCGTTCACAACCCTTTCAAGGACAGCATGACTACTTGCTTCTTGAATATTCCTCCTCTCTGAAATCAACATGTCAGACCCTGTTCTCTCAGAATCTACGGGTGAATGATGCTCACAGGCACCATGGTCATAATCATAAGCCTCTTGCTCATGATCGAAGCTGTCATCGAAAAGTCGAAGAGGGAAGACATCCTACAACAGATCGAGCAATAATGCGGATTAATCCCAGAAAATTATGATTCTTGAAGGTTTTTCCTTGATCTCCACCAAACTACCCAAGCCTAAAGCGAAGGTCCTAAGAATCTACCAGAAAACCATGAACATGAAGAACAGAAAAAGCGAAACCAGAAAACTCAAAAAGCAGAAGAGAATTAAAAGGAGAAACTTACTTGTGCATTGAGCGGGAATCAATTTGCGGAAATGAAATGTTGAAGTGATCCAGAATGACAGGAACGAGTTTCTTGTTAGAAAAGAGAATCGCCAATGAGGAAAGTAATAGCAAGAGCAAGGCGGGGCAATTGAAGGTTAGAAGGCAGTAAAAAAGAAAAAGGGTTAGGGTTTTACCCCTTTTATAGGCGAAATTTTGGGAAGAAGGCGCCCAAATCACGCGCCCATAATTTCAAAGAAAGGCGGCGAAGCACCGATCAAGCCCGCCATTAATGCACGCCTCGAAAACACGCCACATGCTCATCATGGTGAACTCAACATTGTCACTTGGAAGAGTCTTTTCGGTCTCCACACGGCGCTTGAATGCACTAAGCTGTCACCAATAAAGGCGGCTCCACTTCACTTTGACAACAATAAAATCATACAAGTGTATTGCTCCCTGCGCCGAGCATAAATACTCGCCGAACAGGGAGCAGGGGGCCACTGATGAGCTCGGCCCAAACTTTGGTCACGAGCCAAGCACAGGCTCCAACACGTGGTAGTCACATGCATGAGAGACCAGAAAGAAATTACCGGCGAGGATAGCCGAGATGATCATCGTACATCTATCCCGAGCAGGAATTTCTCTATCACTCAGCGAGCAGAGAACAAGGCTGCCCGATTGAGCTCGGTATTAATTTCGAGATAACCTCGCTGATCCCGAGATTTTAGCCATGATTCCTTCGGTTACGCGGTCAACCCGCATTTATGGTATCGCAGTCCTAAAATATCGCCGTGATTATAGCCTAACTCGGATCTTACTCCCAGAAAGGCTATATATACTTCATAAAATCTCATTTGAAAGGTACGCACTATTCTACATACCGAAACCCTGTTATTTTGCTTTGAACTAAGCTCAATACTTACTCTCACACCTGAGGGGTTTCGCGAGGCCCTGCCTTGCATTCCATCTAAGGTTTTTCCTCTTTTGACAGGGTTTTAGGAGTTCTCACATTCAGTTAAGCCCAGATATCCTACAAACCGCAAGGACCGGCCCAAGACCAGATTGTGCAGCATCATCATTATAAATGATGTGTAGACAATCGATCTCCAGCCCATGGAATTGGAAGGGAACAAAAGAAAATGCAATTGTAAAGGAAAAGAGAGAATAAGTAAAAGTTTATGAATGAGTTATCAAATTGGTTACCAAGTCTTGTCAATATATTTACTACTCTGCTTAATTATACAAGGTAGTGAGTAAATACAATAGTTTCCATCTTTGTTTAATGCATGTACTTTGTCAATTGTGGCATATGTAAACCTTTTTTGCCAATAAAATAACAGAGTATTAATATTTTTCTTCTATTGTATGATCTCTTTCAACAATTTAAGGACAGTCATTTATTTTGAATTTTTGATTTTACACCTACAAATTTTCATTCCATGGTGGATATTATTAATGAGTTTTACTAGTTTTCTATTATTGCATTTTTTTTTAATTTTTTTTGAAGAAACAATGCCAAGCCAATTATTTAGATTATATAGTCAACACGGTTTTTATTTAATTTGTCATTTGTTATATTTGAAGATAACAACCATATCTTTAGAATGGGGGTACTTTTAACTCATTTCTAATTTTCCTTGCATACATATATTGTTTCCTATATTGTTTAAACCAATATTTTTAAAAATTAGTAATGCACAATAAATATTTAAAGAAAATCATTGCAAAATCATATTCTTAAGTTGGATTTATTTAGAAATATTTATGTAGAAGGCATCTAAGTCATGTAAAGAGCAAAATGATGGTTTCTATAATTATTATGTCTAATTTATGTGATACTCGGCACTCATGAGAGAAAACGTTGGAGAGGATTACAATAGCAAAGAATTGAAAGTATAACAGTGAACATTTGATTCGGTTTAACTCACCTTAAAAAGAATAAATCGGTTTTGAAAGAACAACCTTGTTCTTGAAAGAATTACTTCTTTTCTCTAAAAATCAAATTTGTTATATTCAATGAAAGTAAAGCCCTATTTATACTAACAAATAAACCATAATTCTATAAAGAAAGTAAAACAAACTTATACGTCCTTAAGGGACTCTAATTTGCAATTAAAATAGGAAAGTACTAAGAAAATCCTAGTCTTTTAAGGACTTTACTTTACAAAAATGAGATTTAAATTAAAACCCTAACTTAAGAGAATCCTTGAAGCCCTAGGATTGAAGGTGTCGCCCAAGTTGAAGCCCAAGCAAGGCTGTCGTCTTGGTACTCCTTCAAGCATGCTATGTCTTGAGTCCAAAGTGACTTCCATGTAATCTTTCATTCCACCCACGGGCTGCCCCAAGTAATTGCCTCCCAAGCCATGGCCCTCTTGTCGCCTATCTATGTCAACCCATGCCTTGTAATCAACCCAATCATCCTAATGTGAGTCTTCAATCGTGGTCAACCTCCATATTCTGCACCCACAACCCGTGCCATTTCCTTGATCCCTTTTAGCATGCATGTGGCCTTTTGGCCCAACCCATCTTTCTTGTATTCCTTTCCCTGTAATAACCCTTATGGACCGAGCAATAACAAACCCGACAAATGCCACTTGTTCATCTTTCTACTTAGAGATAATTGCAAAAAAAAACCCTGACATATTTTGTGTTTTACAAAATTAACATCGTGTATTGATTTTCACCAAATTAAACCTCCACCTATTTTTATTTTTGCAATTCAAACCTTCCGTTAAAGTGGTGTTAATTTTTTTAACGTGATGATGAGTTGCCGGTTGGCGGTACCGACGTGACACTACGACTTCAACCGATATTTCCGCTTTTTTTCATTGCAAATTAAACCATGTACTTGTATTGCAAAAACAACCTTGGTCAAACCGTAGTTTATTTCCCGCTTGTTTTCATTGCAAATTAAACCATGTACATTTGTTTGTATTGTAAAAACAACCTTGGTCAAACCGTAAGTTTATTTCCCGTCATTTCTATTGCAAAATAAACCTTAAACATTTTTTTTTTTGCAAGATGAACCGTCTTCAATCCCGTCTTCAATCGCCGGCGAATTAACAGCCTGCAACGGTCGGACCCTTCATCCTCCACACCCAATCCCTTCGCCCAAACCCCCCATCTCATCTTCCCCAAACCCAGCCGCCATTCTCCACCAACAACCCAGTTCGAAGCCTCTTCATCATCAGCGAAACTGCCACCGTCTCCACTCCAGTCGGACCCTCTTTCTCCGGTGAACCAGCCGGCCTCTGCTCCATCTTCTCTCTCACCCACTCCAGCAGCTCTTTCATCTTCTTCGGTGAATCTCTCATTCTCCCAGCCATCAATCGGCTCAGACCTATCAATCAACAGCCGTCACCCTCCATGGCCGGTGAATTATCACATCTCCCTCGCTCAAATCGTCTTCGCCCAACCATCTTCATTACCGAATCAATCCCTCCGTTAAAACACCCAGCCCCGTCTTCAAGCCCGTTACCGTCCTGTTACAGACCCGAAGATTCCAGCCCCAACAATCTCCACCATCTTCACAGCCGGCCACACCTTCCTCTTTAATTACTCCAGCCGCCCTCTTCAGCCCCTTCGCCCATATCCTCATTCTCCAGCGTCCACCTCCATTGATGAAGACCTTCTGTCACCGCCCTCATGTCAGCCGCCGCCCCTATTTTAACTTCCCAAACGACATCCACGGCCTCCTTCTCAGCGAATCTTCCCAATTTTTCGCCAAATCCACCCCAAAAAAGCCAACCACCGCCTTACCCCGGCCGTCTCGGCCAAATCGCCCATGGCGATTCATCCGCGGTCAGCGGCCTAGTCGGTGTCCTACGCTTGACACATTCGCCCGAGAAGCATCGATCGGCTGAATCTTCAAAAGCGTCGCCTCCTACCACAATCACGCCACCCCAAGGCCCTAGAAACCCAGTGCATACCACCATGCCTGGCGAACCTCCCATCTCTCTGCTCCGGCTCCCTTTCAGCCGCAACCATCGTTCATCTGAATCCGGCGAATCAACCGCTACAGCCGCTTTTCCTCTGACTCATGTCTCTCTGGCCCATCTCTATCCCTCCATCTCTCTCTCTCTCTTCTTCTCAAAAACATCCCCAGTAGTACATGGAATACATGAGTGACTGCTACTGTGGATTTTTTTTTGTGTTTTATAATAAAGTCTAGGTATAATACATGAGTGACTGCAAGGTTCATCTTGAAAAAAAAAAATTGTTTAAGGTTTATTTTGCAATAGAAATGACGGGAAATAAACTACGGTTTGACCAAGGTTGTTTTTGCAATACAAACAAATGTGGTTTAATTTGCAATGAAAAAGCGGAAAGCGAAATACTAATGGTTTGACCAAGGTTGTTTTGCAATACAAACAAATGTACATGATTTAATTTGCAATGAAAAAAAGCGGAAATATCGCTTGAAGCTGAACAATGTCAGAAGAAACCACGTCACCGCCAATTGAGCTCCAACTCATCATCACGTTAAAAAAATTAACACCACTTTAACGGAAGGTTTGAATTGCAAAAATAAAAATAGGTGGAGGTTCAATTTGGTGAAAATCAATACACGAGGTTAATTTTGCAAAATACAAAATAGGTCAGGGTTTTTTTTGCAATTATCTCTTCTACTTATGATAATTCATCCATGCATCCATATCATTACTTGGCCTAGAAACAACTCCCATGAACCATTTAGTGCCGCTCCCGATGTCCTCCTTTAGATTAATAGCTCTCTTAGGATTACAAGTAGTAATCTGTGATTTACTTTGATTCACTGATTTCCTGATTTTTTGCGAAGGCCGTTGCAACTCTCATCTTCCGCCATTTTTTGTAAGTTACTGAGATATTACGGTTTTACAGTTAATATTTTACGGTTTTACAGTTATTATTTTACAAATAAATTTTTTAAAAAAATCGTAAGCTTTTTAATTTGAAATATTTGTTTTTTTTTTCTTTTTAACGGTTATCATAATTAACTTAGAGAAATTATAAGTAAATAATAATTCACGCATAACTAGTCAAGTCGAAATTGATTGATTTACGGTGTAAGTAATTAGTACTCGAGGTCGCCCATTAATGAAAAATGTTGTGGTGAATAGTTAAATATAACAAGTGGGAACTGCACCAACTCCCTAGTTTTTAGAAATTTCTAATTAAGTTTAGTCCTTGTGATGTGGCAAAATGCACAGCTTGGGCCATCCTTGAGATGGGTAGGATATCTGGGCTTATAATCGACCTCCTTGAGCCTGTTAAGATCACAAGAACACACGAGTAGAAGTGCAAGGCAAGGCCTCGCGAAACCCTCGTGAGAGTAAGTATCAGTGATTGTCAAGAAGTAAATTGACGAGTAACGAGGCTCAAGAAAGTGTGTACCTTGTTAATGGCTATGGAGGGGTATTTATAGGCCCTCAAGGTGATTGAATCCGTCTAGGATTCGGTTTCCATAAACTGAGATAATCAAGGAGGAAATCCCTTGATTCTAGGCGAAACAGGCGGTTGACCGCGTAATTATAGGAGTTGATAAGGTAAGGATTCTGCCCAAACATGGAAACCTTTGACTTGCCTTAGAAAACAAGCTATTAGCGTCCCGGCTTGGTGTTGCTCGGCGAGCAAGGCTGCCCGATTATTACATTTGTATCGATCTCTCGAACTTGTCGATCGAAGATCGGCCCACAGTCGAGACGAGCCGGGCGGTGCCCGCCGAGGCGAAGTAAGTATGATTCCTTTGTGAAGCATGCATGAGTCCGATCATGGTCACAGGTCGGACAGGCAAGCCACTTTGTCACTTTAGGTTTAAGTTGTCTTTGCTCGGTGCTTTCACTGGGCATCCCGTCTTGCACTTGGGCCCCAGCCCGTATCATCTCTGTGTACGCACGTGATGCTAACTCGTGCCTCGCTCGTGACCCGGTTTGGGCCGGGTATATCGATGGCCTAGCTTCTGCATGCAGCGAGCATTCATGCTCGGGCGGGAGCATTCAAGTTTATTCGCACGGGCTTCACACTTTGTGAATTTTTAAGCAATACAAGGAATTCGGTGAGGTGAACTTGAGGCGTGTCCGAGGAAGCTTTTGTCAAGGCGTGGCAGGCGTAGGCGGCGCGTGAGCCGTCGAGAGATTAGGAGCAGCAGGGGCAGGCGCGGTCCAAGCGGCGCATTTAACGGCGTGCCTTGGTGATGATGAGCCGCGTATCTAGGCCGTTCGGCCTCTTTTTTCCTTCCCACCACCGAGGACTCGGCCTATAAAGGCAACCCATCCTCATCTCTTCCTCTTTTTCTTGCCGTTGGGTTTTTAGAGATTTACGTGAGCTTATATTTTCGGCGTCCGGCGCATTCAGAGCTCCGGTGAACTTGGTTCGTCTTCCACCGATTCATTCGATTCTAGTGTTTGCAACCTCGTGTGTTGGTTCGACTCCGATTGTCCCTCGTATTGCAGAGAATCTCCTTCATCTTTCAAAAGCAGTAAGTTCTTTCCCCACTGTTTTCTGTTATGCTCTTCGTTTCTTGCTTTAGATGAAATTACATGGGCTATGTATGGAGTTTTGCTTTCTCTCTTCATCTTTACATGATTTTATTAGGGTTTTTAGAGGTAGGACCGCCCTTAGGTAGAGATCGAGGCTGAACCCGTGTTGGCTTGCTAGGCGGCAAGGCCTCTTTGGTTGACCTAGACTTAGGATTTCTTTTCCCTTTCTTTGCCATTTGCTTGGGCAAATTTCGATAGCTGTCTTCCTCGATCTCTTTGTAGATGTACGTGTGTAAAAACGACCGTGAGGCTTTCACTATGGTGGGAGGAGCGACTCGCTTAGCGGCGAAAAGTCTCCCTCGTCGGCGTTAAGTGCGATGAGGAGTCGAATGCGTGGCCGAACCAGCAGTTGGCGTGTCGTGGACCTGTGGTCGATATAGTGATTCCTCTAGCGAGGAAGACTGCAGTGAAAGGCGTGACCGGTGGCTTTGTTGTCGGGCAAGGCCTCGATCCAGCAAGCGACTGTGAAAGGAATGGCCGGAGGCAGCGGTTGAGCGAATAGATTTGGCGGGGAGGCCTCAGAGGCGAAGAGAGCGGACAACTTGCCCTTGCCCGGCGTTTGAAAGGCCGGCCGCTCTCGAGGTGGAAGTGGCCCAAGGGAGGTGGATAGCCAAGATATTCCCGTTGCCGCTTCACGACGAGGGTAGGTGGACTTCAGTGGTGGTTCCGTTGAGGAGAAGTCGGGAGGAGGAAGAGGAGGAGGAGGCCGATTGGTATGTTAATCTTGGCGAGAGCCGATATATGCGCTCATTGGGCCACATTGGATCTGCGGACAAGGTGACCTTTGGCTTGCATCCTCGGTGTTGATCACG
>JABEVN020004041.1:0-15850 GCA_013146195.2 Codonopsis lanceolata | reverse complement strand
ACTTCTAAAACCTTTGAACCAACCACCGGCGAGACCCTCCTACCACTACCGATGAAGGCTGCTTTGAGCCTCTATTGGCCGGCCCAGGCCTCATTCTCGAGGAAGAAAAGGAGAACTCTTGAGGTACCAAGACCTCTACCCAGGCACAACCCTCTCGCCCAGAGCCAACCAGCTACAGAGCCCAACCAACCACAATTCTAACCAACTACCACTACCTCTACCACCACACATATCCATCACCATTCTCACGAGTCATCTACTCGAGAGGAATTCACCACCAGGAAGAGCCTATCCCTCGGGAGGAGCCTCAGCTTCAGGGAGGAGCCGGCCGAACCCCAGCTCCTCCTCCTCCTTCACCTTTCAACTACTCACGACCCTTTTACCCCTTCCTCACCTCACCAATCCCAACCAACTTCATCAACCACACCACAACCAACTCCCATCCCTCCCCACGGCCAATAGACTGCTTTGCTTGCAAGTTCCTTTTCGAACTTTAGATCGTGCTTGACCCTATTACCCTACCCAACAACCTCCTCAACCTTCCCTATGAAAACCAAAATCCCTCTTCTACCACCCTTCTTTTACGGTTTTCTCGACCCTCTTCAGAATCCTCCCATATCGGTGAAAATTCGACGATATGGGCTGAATTCCCAACGCCACCTCCCCCACTCACCCACTCCATATCTTCCTTCACCAACACCATACCAACCCAAGACTCGTCCTCTTGAGCTCCATCACTCCTCCCTCCAGCGGCCCATACGGCTGCCGACTCTACCTCTGCCGGCACCATTCATATTGGCGGGCAACCTCTCATCGGCCGCCAATGATGAAATTTTGTCACGGGCGCCATATATGAGCGGCTAGCGCGCTTAGCGGCATATCACCGCTACGCCCGAAATAGCCCGCTTCCAAGGCCAATGACCGGCGCGCTCTTCTTAACAATTTCAAGAGGATATGCGGACTCGCTTTGGGCGAATGCGACACGACTTCACGAGATGTCAAGATCAGCGTTGAAGCTGTCGAGATGAGTGTGTGCGTATACGCTCCTCCCTTTCTATGAGCTTTTCCATGCCATCACTCTCCATCTCGGCAGCGGTTAAGCCCTCTGTTCTAGAGCTCAAGCGCATTGCTCGAGACTACGCTTATGAATGCAAATCGTGATCGTGATCGGCCATCACGGAGGAGAAGCAAATGAGGTCAATCAGCAATCTTGATGGAAGAAACGGCCGTCTTCGTGAAGAAGCGGACTACCGTTCTCGTTCCACCGGACCTCCTTGCGATGCGGATGGCGAATCTGAGCTTGAGAATGGAAGAGCTAGAAAGAGAGCGAAGGAAAAGGCGACACAAAGCGAGGAAAAGACCTTGGTAACTTTTGTATCTTTTCTTCCCTTTACCTTTGTATCTATCCTATTTTGAAAACTACGTAATATGTAAACATCTTGTTTATAATCTGAAGAAGATTATTTGCTCTTCAAAATTGTATTGTTTAAATTCTTGTTTCTTTATTTTCTATATCGCTTTCGAGAATTTAAACACTCGGTTTAAATTTATATTTGAGCTGTCTTTGCTCTTGATACGTGTGATACTCTCACGATTTCCTTATTCTTGTATGCACTTAGATTAGTTCCTTACACTGAGGTGCTAAATGCATTTGATAGAGACATGTCTTCTACTTCAATATATAAAATTCTCGAGACATGTTATTATCTATCACATAGTGCGTTTTAGCCCTCATTTGTAGTAATGATGACCGAGATATAAATAGGAGGAGATTGTTGATTCTTATGTTAGATTTATATCGTTCGATACATTACATTAGTTTTATACCGATTGGCTAATCGGTCAGCGTATCGATTAGCGTGGCTGTGTATAGAACTTTGCCAAGTATAGTTTTTATAGGACTTTACAGGGTTCGGCGGAAGACCTCTTCAAGCTTCACTGGGAAGACACGCTCAAAGCTTAAAGGCGCAGACCTTGTGTCCACGGTCTCTTATGGCGTGTCCGTCCGACAATGACTCATTGGATTAATTCAATCTAATCTAATCATGTGTGAATTAATCTAAGACATTCCCTAACATATCAAGGCGCAAGCAACTTTCGCGAGGAAGACTTTTGTCTGAACGGAAAGCGGGATAAGCGGCATCCCTACTGCCCAAGAACTCTGAATCGACACCTAAATCGCCCACCTTTTTAAGATCTCGAAATCATTACGCTCTAGATATGTGTGAAGGCGAAATTCCTTGGCCGATAGCCCATGCATTTAATGCATTCATAAAGAAGTCATTGAAGTATTCGTCTTCTCAACGGATCTTTTGAAGTGCACCTACTATAAATCCTGCCATTAAAGCCTGGAGACAAACAACTGTGCAAAATCAATAGAACTCTTAAAGGATTGCTTTGAAACTTCACAACTCAAAGTCTTACATTTCGGTGCAATCAAGAGATCCTCAACAGAATCTAGAAGTCCTCAACAAACAAGTTGTTCTTCAACACTTATTGTTTAACTTCTTGTTGTTTACTTTCATTAACTATATACACTTGCAATTAAATATCTTGTATTCTGAGATATTTAATTCCATAGACAAACACAAGTCAATATTTTGTACACGATCCATTAGGAATAGTCTTGTAATAGAACTAGTGGAAAATATAGTGCACTATTTAAATCCAAGGTTGGCTGCTTGGTGGTGGGCGTAAGCACTTTTTATAGTGTGAACCATCCCAAAATACTTGTGTTATTTCTTCTTGTTTGTCTATCAATTGAGCTGTTTATTACTTATCCTTATCTTTATTCGTTTCTGTGAGAACTTAAGTATCTTGTAAAGGTCTACGGTAGTCCTTATCGGCGGACACTGGAACAACCTTGAAGGTCTTCCGCTACTTCTATCTTTTCTATAGATTGCAAGTACCCTTCAAAGAATTTACTTAAAAGTTTTAAGTGTTTAATAAGCTATTCAACTCCCCCTTCTAGCTTATTATTGTGCCCATTGGGACCCACACCCCCGGTATGTAATATGAAGTGAAATATCAAGACATGTTAAACTTAACAAATGTCAAGATTCTGAGTTGAAAATGCAAAAGGAAGCGGGATGTGCAAAAAGCATGAAAATCACGGGGGTCAAGGTGCCAAAAATGAAACAATTAAGCCAAAGCCGGTGCCACGCACACTCAAATGGGGTGGTGCAGGTTTGTGCTACGAAATCCCAAACGGCTACGGAGGCGGCTCTGATTCGCGTAATGTGCAAATTTCTCGGCCTGCTTGGTGAAGCTTGAAGAGAGAAAAAGAAATCCCATCGATGTCCTCTTCCCAGGCTATAAATAGAGCCTTCGGGGTTCACTTTCAAAAAAAAACTTTCTTCCCCGAAAACTCTCCACGTCGTTGTTACGCTGGAGAAATATAGAGCGAAGTGAGATAGTGAGACATCCTCCTATAAAGCTTCAAAACCCTGCCAAATCTCCTCCAAACTTAAAACCAACCGGTCAAAGTGAGCCTTAGACCCCCAGCTAGGTTTCCACCCTATTCCCATGGTCCAAAAATCTCGGAAAGAGCAGTTGCTCTGCCCGAGTAAAAAGGCCAAATCAACCAGAAATAAGTCGTTATTCTGCCCGATTTTCGCCTCCCTCAAGCATTTAATCAATCAATCCTAAGCAGTTACTCCGCCCGGATCCCGAGGCCCAAAGCAAGTTTCGGAAGTAGTTATTCTGCCCGAATCCCCGCACCACTTCATCAAAAAAAGACTCTCTCTCTCCCTGAAGGACAGAGCGAGCACACCCTAGTCCACCAGTAGGTAAGTTTTAAGTTTTTTGTAAAAAGTGCTATTTTCCATCCGGTCCAATGTAAAAATATAAGCCGTTGTGTTGCCCGGATTTAGTTAGGAAATAGCACTAAAAAGAGCTATTATTATGGCCAAATATTTTTAAGTATATTTGTAACTATTTGTAAAGAAACGGCTGCAAGTCCGTAAATAATGTAGCCACGGATGAATTTACTTTTATTTCTTGTCTTTTAATGCTTTATTTATTAGCTAAATCAATATAACTAAAAACATACTTTAGCCAAAAAATATTTTTGAAACCGAAAGGGCGAGTTGGGTGCCTAGCACCTTCCCAACTCGTAACTTAGCCTCCGAACCCGTTTTTACAATCTCTGGTTTTCTTATTTTGTTTTTCTTTATTTCTTCCTCAAAATAAAGGTGGCGACTCTATAAAACATTTTGGATCCAGTGGGGCCTCGCAACATCTTTTCTTGCACTTTTCTGTTTTCCCCTAAAAAAGGGAGAATGAGAATGAAAAGGTGATGTATTCCTATATCCTGGCATCCTCTAAAAAAGAGATAACTTGATATAGAAAACCCAAATCACCCATAGTGATCCGAAATAGGCCATAAGGCTATTTTCTTAAAATCCATAGTGGGGCCTTGCAAAACTCATTTCTTGCACTTTTCCGTTTTCCCCTAAAAAAAGGAGAATGCGAATGAAAGGGTGATGTATTCCTATATCCTGGTATCCCCTAAAAAAGGGATAACTTGATGTAGAAAACCCAAAGCTCCCATATAGGAAAAAAAATTCACTGAAAGTTACCGAGGCGTATTCAAACGCGCTATCTTAGACATCACTCCTCTCGCACTTTTAATTTCATTCTCCCCTAAACAAGGGGGTGGAATGATAGCAGTGGTGTCCCTCATTCGCACGTACGCGCACCCCTATCCAACAACGCGCGGGGCGCGGGCTCATTATCCCGGGAACACACAGTGGCGACTCAGCTGGGGAGATTGTTTATTTTAAATAAAATGGAGGGCTAGACTCATAAAAAAGAACTTTTTTTGTTTCTCTTTGTTTCTGGCAAAAGTATGCTTGTTATATTAATTTATGCATTTGAATATTACGTTCCTATACAACCGTGTCTATATTTGTGGATATGATCTTCCATCTTGTAGCAGTCTCATTCCAGTCACTGTTACGGATATACTTAAAAATATATGTATTTAAAAAAAAAAAAAAATATATATATATATATATATATATATATATATATATATATATATATATATATATATATATATATATATATTTTTATTTTTTTTTTGCAAAAAAAAAAAAACCCAAAAAATATATATGCTTGTAATAAATTTCCGGCGGCATAACAATAAAAGGATCGGGGCTTTATTTTAATATTGCTTTATTTTTGGCCCTATATTTTTATTTTGTTATATTTTATTCTGCAAAATATGTATATATTTGCATTCATTCTGCCATTTTATTTTGGGGACATAGGACCAATTTGTAATTAATAGGGATAGATAGATTGCCCGCTTTTCTTTCTATTTCATGATGCGATGTGCTTGCTTGCTTGCGCTCAAACTAAAAAAGCCGAGAAAATACACGCATAACAGCAAGACAGGCCATATCTGTTTTATTTTCTGTTTTCATATCTGAAAAAAAGGGAACTTACTGCTTTTAGAGACTACACAAATGCGCACGCATGTAAATATATTCCGAATTGCTACCCTACACCATGGCCAGCATACCCTCTGCATAAGCCATCGTTAGATTGCATATAGATTCTCAAGACACTTCAAAGACCGACTGGTTTTTGCATTTTGAATCGTGAATCAGCCCCTACAAAACAAATGAGATATATATATATATATATATATATATATATATAAATGCGCAAGTCAAAAAAAATAAGGAGAGAGATAAAAAGAAAAAATACGCATAAAAAAATAATATACATGGGCTGATTTATTATTCTCTGATGCTCGACTTAGACCATTTCGAATGGTGGATCCTGGAAAGAGTATAGGCCCTTCGCCTGGGATCAGTCCAATCCTGGGGAGTCGAAAGGCAAGTGGAATACGTTGGTCCTATACTCTAGAGAAAGAATCCACTGTTTCAGGAAAGTCCTGAGACCATCAAAATAAAGCGGGTGCTTATCCAGTCATTTGTAGGGAAAATTAAAAAAAAATACTAATAAAGGCACGCTGTACTCCAAGCCCAAGAAGCCTTCAACCAGCCTTCTGATACCTCCAAACCCATTTTCCTCAGAAACCTGGTCCGAATTTGGAAAGGCAGAGATAGTACTGGCCGATTGATACAGGAAATAAGGGTAGAATCAGTTCAGAGGGTACAAGTCCGAGCAGTATGGCAGCAGAAAATGAGCAGTCCGCTATGGGTACCAATACAGGGGCTCCAGGGTACACTCCGACTCCAGCAATGCAGTAATGGATAGACCAAAATTTTGATGCACAGGCTGATCGCATAATGAACCAAGTTGCTAATCTAGTTCAAAATTTAAAATCTAATGGTGAGGTAATCTCTTCCCCTGCAGTCCCCCAAGAAGCATCAACCTTCCATGTTCCACCAAATCAAATTTCTCAGCCAAACACCAACCCACTAAATACCTATTATTACCAAAGCTTTAACCCTTTTTCATCATACCCTCCATATCCTATCCAAAATCCTTATCCAATCCAATATCCCTACCCTATCCAAAATCCTTATCCAATCCAATATCCCTATCCAGCCCAAAATCCTTATCCAATCCAATATCCCTACCCTATACAAAATTCTTATCCAATCCAATATCCCTATCCAACCCAAAATCCTTATCCAATCCAACATCCCTATCCTACCCAAAATCCTTATTCTATCCAAAATCTTTATCCAATCCAAAATCCCTATCTAGCCCAAAATCCCTATTTTGCCCAAAATCCTTACCAAATACCGCAGCCAGAAATTAACCCAGCCTTCCCTAATCCTGCCAGTATATACCAAAACCCAACTCCCCCGCCCACCAAAATGGAGTCTGACATGGAAAATTTGAAAAGCATGATGCTCATAGTTCTAAACCAAGGAGTTTCTATTAAATGTCTAGGAGACAGCTTCCTGGGTATGATAGGTGGAGGCACTCATTATGAAAAGCTCCCTGCTGAGTTCAAGCTTATCACTGATAAGCCTCTGCAGAACTGGTATACTACGACCGGTCAGCTTTTGACGCCCGCAGATCTGGTTGACCGCTCCGGATATACTATTCATATTTCTTCCCCTAGCTTTACGAAATGATCATCTACCGATCCGCTCCCCAAAATTGAGGATCTCCAACCCCAGATCCTCAATAATGTAATAAATCCTATACAGTTTGCTTTTAATGATAATCTGAATGTCTTTGCTTATTCCTTAGTTGCGCCTACATTAAAAGATGCATTAAATAATAGTGATAATGAGTCATTTAATGAAATCGACCCAAAAGATAAAAATTATATACTTGAGCTTGTACAAGGAATAATAAGTCAGTTGAGCACCAGGCACAACATCATTCTTTTTTTTCTTTTTTTTTAAGGAAATAGGGACGGTACCCTGCTAGATTTTATTAATTGGGAAAAATAAAGTACAAACTTGAGGGGGACAACCAGCCTTGCCGTTATATATGGGAGGACAGAGGAGCCTTACCTCGAAAAAGAAATACAATCGGAAAAGAAAATTACGAAAGCCTAACATATGGAGTATCTCTCCTATCAAGAGTGAGAAGACCTTTAATTCGGGGAGGGAGCGCAGCCAAAGAATCATAGATTTGATCAATACCCTCATCCCAACCGAGATTAGCACGAGCATCAGCCACAGAATTAGCCTCGCGATAAGTGTGTTTGATGGTGAGATTGACGTTAGTAATAATTTTACAAATAGCCCGGATCCAATAAATACACTTCCAAGGAGGCCGAATGGAGCCCATGACACAGAGCACGAGATTCATGGAATCAACCTCAACAATAGAACCTGAACAGTTATTTTCAGCCAGCCAAGTAACTCCTTGAAATAACGCACGGCACTCCGCATGGAAGCTGGTGGAGAGACCATAAAAGGAAGAGAAAGCAAAAATCAAATCACCTTGATTATTACGAATAATACCTCCACCCGAGCTCAAGCCCGGATTGCCTCTGCAAGCACCATCTGTATTAAGTTTAAGGGAATCTCCAGGGGGCTTCAACCAATGGATAATTCGAAGGCATTTAGTAGTAATAGAACCAAGCCTGGTAGAAAAGATGGCATCCAAGTTAAGAAAACGAGGGCAGACACCTGTAGCCTGAAGGATGGATTGAATCTGGTAAGAAACACGATTTACTACAGCCCAATAAGGAGCTCTTGAGCCTTCATGAAAGCTGGAATTTCTAAATTTCCACAATTCCCAAAGAATCACCATAGGAGTGATGATATGTAAAGCAGAATTTGCTTTAGAATACCACCAGGAGAAACAACACTGATTAATAAAGTTAGTGGAGAATTGAACACCACCCAGCTTATTAAATTCGCTCCACAAATGACAAGCTAAAGGGCTATCCAAGAAGACATGGGAATAAGTTTCTACATTACCCGAAAGGCAGCAGTAACACTTAGAAGCAAGATGGATACCCTTGCGGACAATGCTTTCATCTAGAGGCAAATTACGAAACCAAAGCCGCCACATAAAAATGCTGATCTGCCGAGGAATGTGTTTATGCCAAATATACTGAGCAGAAAGAGAAGTAGGACGAGGAAGACGGGCGACTTGCCAAGCTGAATATAATGAAAAAACACCATTATATGTAACATTACAGTAGGCTGAATCTGGCGAGCTAGATAAGAAAACATTATTTCTAGATACCGAGCTAGCAGCTGCGTGCCCGATAGCCATACGGCCTTCAGCAGACAGGTGTGAATGAGTCTCAAAAAGATCATTTATTGTAATGAAAGTGGAGTTAACGGGCTGCTGAATGCGACCTTCAAGTAACCAGTTATCCAACCAAGTTGAGCATTGACCCTCTCCAATAATCCAGGTAATATGGGAATCGGCCAAATCCCGAACCTTCCACATTCTTCGCCAAGTAAGAGAACCGCTAGACGAAGCAAGCAGAGGGTGAACATTATGGCAGTATTTGCGCTTAATAAAACTACTCCACAAGCTGTTAGAAGATTGAAACCTCCACCACAGTTGGATGGAGAAGGCATGCACAAGGTCTGAAATGGAACGAATGCCAATACCCCCTTCAAGAACAGGCCTACAACATCTGTCCCAGGCCACCCAATGAGCTTTGAGCTTACTATCAATAGACCCCAAAATTTTTTTGGAGAACATCCTATTTAAGAGTTTAATAACAGAAACTGGAGGATCCAAAATAACAATTTGATACATGACTATAGATTGTAAAACAGAATTAATTAGAGTCACCTTCCCAGCTTGTGTAAGAAAAGCTCCCATCCAAGAAAAAACTTTATTCTGAATTTTCTCAACAAAGGGATCAAAAAATGATTTTTTCTTCCTGCCTTCAAAAAGTGGACACCCCAGATAGGTGACCGGGAGGGATTTATTAGGAAAACCCACATGCCTTCGAACAGAAGAAATTCTAGAAGTGGGTA
This sequence comes from Codonopsis lanceolata, assembly GCA_013146195.2. Lineage (NCBI taxonomy): Eukaryota > Viridiplantae > Streptophyta > Magnoliopsida > Asterales > Campanulaceae > Codonopsis > Codonopsis lanceolata. The sequence continues at coordinate 6,458 of JABEVN020004041.1, read as the reverse complement.
AAGAATTTGAGACCATGAAGCAGCTCTTTCCTTGATTAATTTGTTGACCTGAATATTGTTCATATTTTTCAAGCAGCATCCGGTGTTGGATCAGAGAATTTTTGCTACCATTGCAGAAAATCACTACATCATCAGCAAAAGCCAAGTGCGAGATTAAAGGGCAGCCGCTAGAGGAAGAATAAACATAATTGGAGTGGTCCAGATGCAGTTTGTTCAACCCGCGACTAAGAACTTCAGCGGCAATAATAAATAAGCTGGGAGAAAGTGGATCATCTTGCCGAAGACCACGAGAGGAAGCAAAGCAACCAGCCGAAGAACCATTAATAGAGACCGAGAACCAGTTGTTAGAGATCACCCTCCAAACCATATCAATGAAAACCTCACAAAATCCAAATTTACGAAGAACTTGAGTAAGAAATACCCATGACAACCGATCAAAAGCTTTTGCCATGTCAAGCTTGATGATAACATTGGATCCATTGACCTTTTTATTGAGGTGATGAGTCAACTCATGGGCTAACAACAGATTATCTTGGATAAGCCTCCCCTTTGTAAAGGCACTCTGATTGTCCAAGATGATACCAGGAAGAATAAGAGAAAGCCGCGAAGATAGAATTTTGGTAATAATCTTGTTGCAGAAATTATAGAGACTAATGGGACGGAGATCTCAGAAAGAGTCCACTTGACTAGATTTCAGGATCAAAATAATAAGAGTACTAGTCCAAGCTTTAGGAAGATTGAACCCAGCAAAAAATTCTGAAACAACAAGATGAAGATCAGAGGCAAAAATATCCCAACATGCAGTGTAGAACTTACCCGTAAAACCATCCGGGCCGGCAGCACTGTCACCGTTTAAAGAAAAAACAACCTCCTTAATTTCCTCAATCGTCGGGGGAACAGTAAGAGGAGAATTTTGTTCAGCCGTAATTAACGAAGGAATAACCTCTAGAAAATCATTATTCAAAATACAATCATAAGCAGACAGCTGATCTTTGTAAAATTGAATAGCGGCATCCTTAATGGATTTGTCATTGTCAACTACATTACCGTGCATATCAGAAATGCGATGGATAGAAAGCTTGCTGCGAGATTGTTTCACTGACGAATGAAAGAGTTTGGTGTTTCCATCTCCGTCTTGTAGCCATCGAAGATGCAATTTTTGCTTCCAATAATCTTCCTCCAGTTTCAGCTTATTCTTGAGAGTGGCCTGCGCAAGATGAAGAGCAGCCCGATTGGCCGAACTGTTATCAGCCTCATACCGAAATTATTTGTCAAGAACATCATCCTCAGCCACCTTAACTCCTTGAAAAATATTGCCAAAGGTAGATTTATTCCATGCCTTAAGGATAGCTCTAACAGCTTTTAATTTGTTCGAGAATCGCACCATAGGTCTTCCCCCGACATTGGTTTGCCAAGCCTCCGAAACTGTGGCCAAAAAAGAGTGATGAGAAGTCCATACATTTAGAAATCTGAATTGAGGGGGTCTAAATATAGTGTCAGATGTAATGGAAATAAGAATAGGCAAGTGATCCGAGCACGTGCGATTAAGGTGATCCACTGAAGTTCTAGAAAACTTAGAGGTCCAAAAAGAATATCAAACTGCTCTATCAATTCTCTGAAATATCGTTGCACGATCACCACGATTGTTGCACCAAGTGAATTTGCTGCCTTGGAAACCCATATCAGAAAGCCCTGAAGTGTTGAGACACGCCTGAAATTCCATAGCACCTTGTCTATCCCAACCCGTGCCCCCAATTTTTTCATGAGAACCGAGAATAATATTGAAGTCCCCAAAAACCAACTAGGGGGAATTGTTGATCCCAGAACTGAAGTCGATCAAATCATTCCACAACACTTGCCTTTCTACCGAGGTGCACTTAGCGTAGACAGTAGTGACGAACACCGGGTCAGACCATGAGTAATGCTTAATACAGAGAGACAATTGTTGAACCGAGTCCAAAACCATCTGACAACTAAAAGCAGCTTTAGCAAGAATCTAGATTGAGCCAGAAATATTACTAAAATAAAATTTAAACTTCAGCCATCTAGCAACCATAGGGAGCTGAGACTTATCAAGCATGGGTTCACTTAAAGAAAGAAAAGAAATTTGATGCTGAGAAACCAGATTTTTAAGCCGAGAGATGGTGGTGTCATTGCCCACTCCCCTAAGATTCCAGAAAAGAGAGTTAATTGTCATTGGAAACAGTGGAGGAAGTACCAGGTTGGTGTTTGTCTTGAGTTTTCGAACGAGTGGCCCGATAGGTAGGCATAATAGTTGGTTTACGACCTTTTTTCTTGGGGGAACCCGTGGCCATGTTAAGGGCTTCTGAAGCCAGATTAAGAACTTCCAAGGTGGGGTTTTTAGCAAGCGGGTCTTCATCCTCAAAAGATTGGAAAATCGCAAACCTGTTAGGAGATAGAATAGGACCATCATCATCTGTATTAGTATTCAGAGAATCTTCAACAACATGATCAGAAGTAGTGGTGCAATTGTTATCTTGAGTGCAATTGGGTTGAGACAACGGCTGTTGAGGTCCATCCATATTGGGGGTAGAAGAGTTATTAACGTTAGAATCAGGATCCTTTGCAAACATGTTCTTTCTGAACCTGGGGCTGGGACGCATTTGTGTTAGAATTATGAGGTTCTCGATGATCATATTCAAGATCGTTCAGAGGGCTGGCTGGAGCATTATTAGACTAATCAGGGCCTACATTTATTGAACCTTGAACATTAACTTGAGCATTTATTGAACCTTGAGCATTAACTTGTGGTGGGTCTTGAGAGACATTAACTTCTTTAGGTTTCCACGTAGCAGACTTAGGATGGGTAGGATTTTCAGCCGCCATATTGGTTTTACCATTATTATCGTGCGATTTGGATTTAGCTGAGTCCTTGTACTGATTGGAGGCTTTACAAGAGAAACCATCATGTCCTTGGCGATGGCAGCCCATGCAATATAAAGGAAGGCGTTCTGCCTCTATGACCTGCCAGAAACCCTCATCGCTACCACCTTCAATCCAAATACGCTTAGGAATGGCTTTGGTTAGGTTAACCTCAATGCAGATTCGGGCAACACTTGGTCGTGTTAAATTGGTTGTGGGCGAGTCAATAATTAATGGTGTACCAATCATATTGCCGATCGAGAACAAGGCTTGCTTATTAAACAAGTAGATTGGAAGACTAGGAGAGAGAACACACCGAACGATAGGCTTTCAATATCTCGCCGAAATTTCGAGTCCACTTGAAGACCGATAGGAAGGCACCAACATACCATTGGTCCTTAATCCAAAGTAGCTGAAAATCAGCCTCGTGGTGGGTTTCTCTCTTAGGGTTTCTCTCTCTTAGGGTTTGGCTGTCTTTGGGTATGGCGGCTGCTATGGCAGCTCAGCCCTCAACCAGGCCGGATGATCCCGGTTTGAACTCTCCCCTTCATCGCCGGGCCTCATCCTCAGCTCGCTTCATTGCCCCGATCCTATGCTAACGTTACAGCTCAACCACGCTCCAAGTCGGGTATTAACTCCAACTCACCATCGGTTCTTAACGAGATTCCTTTAGCTCCACGTCAACCTGCATCCATGGATAATGAGCCTGCATGTGTCTTCACTCCTCTGGAAGTCGAGTTATCTGAGCGCTTATTGACTAATACCATAATCCTGAAATTTTCGGCTGGTCGGCCATCCACTTTTGCGATTCAGGAAGAAATTGCGAAAAACTGGAACCTTACGGGTACTTTCGTGGTTGGTCTGCTAGACCCCCGTCATGTTATGTTGCACCTTTCATCTAATGAGGATTTAATTCGAGCCCTATCTCTGAGTCTCACATGATACAAACATCTATGTATCGCTCCTTTCGCTTGACATCTCGATTACTTTTAAACGTGATTGCACTCGTGTTGTTTTTGCTGGGTTAAGCTACATCGGCTTCCCTTAAACTTCTTCAATCCGCCTTTTCTTACAAAGTATCGAATTCTTTTTGGTTGTTTCCTTAGGCGGATGAAAAACCCTAAGTCTTACTAGGCCGATGTTTGCTAGATTTGTGTGAAGTGGAGGTTACCGCCGCTTTTGCCGCCCGTGATTTGGATTGGTATTGGTAAAGATAATGGCTTTTGGCAACCGCCGATTTTGAAGGCAACATCAATTTTTGTACTGGTTATGCTTGTTAGACATGTCAAAGAATTTTGCCGTAGGGCCGCCGAGGAATAATACCGCTAGAGGGATGAAACACCGCCTCAAGGTCCTCGATTAATGATGGGGTAGAAAACACAAACAAGGTAGGGAATTTTCCCACACCTTCTGTTCAAGAGGCTTGTAATCCTTCTCCTGGTGGAGGCTCAGATGTTATGGCCTCTCACGGAAAACAGCCCCAGGAAATTCCAAATGGTTCAATGAAAGAGGTTGGAGTGGGTAACAAGAATGCAAAAACGAATGAACCTGTTAATCATAAAAATATGCATTGGGTTCCAGTCAATCATACTAAAGTTAGTCATCTTGGCTCTACTTCGAGTGCAAAGGATGCTAATGGTTCAGTTAAGGAGGCTGAGGTTATTGATGTTGTGGATACAAGCCCTACCGCTTCAAGCTTAAAGGGAGTTTCGATTTTACGGAGGGAGATAAATCACAATTCAGCTGTTCCTACATCCAATGCTTTCGATGTGCTAGATGGTTTGGAGGACGACTCGGGTGGTGGGACAATAGGAGCTATGGAATCTAAGCCAGGCTGTCCAAATTCTTCCGTTGATATAGAGCATGAGGATGGTGCGGAGTGGGCTGCGGCTGAGTTGAATTCCTTATGGAATGATCTTTTGAATGCTCCGTTAGGTGATCATGTTACAGCTAAGTCAGTTGAGGGGGATGATCATTCAGGTTTACATGACCTGCCACATGAACCATTCTACACAGATTTTGATATTGATTCAGTCTCTCTCAGATCGAATTTCAAGCAATACTATGACAAAGCTAGAGATAAAAGCCGCAGGAATAAGTCGGTTCGGGTTACAAGGGCAGCAGCCGCTAAAGCCCAGGCAACTCTTTCCTCCTAATTTTTTTATGTCGATCCTCATTTGGAATGTTAGGCGCTGTGTAACAAAAAAACTATGGACCATCTGTGTTTAATTAAGCGTCAGCATAATCCTCGGTTGTGTGTTATCTTAGAGCCTAAAGCTTCCGGAGCTCGGCTTGGTAAACTTGGGCGTCGGTTGGGTTACGTTAATACTCTCCATGCTAATCCTACTAATATGCACATTTGGCTCCTTTGGGATAATAGTTTGAATATTTCCTTGCTTGCTTCAACTAACCAGTTTATCTCAGTTACAATTAATAATGGGACTGGTTTTAATGCCGTGGCTTCATTTGTTTATGCAAAATGCACTAGGGAGGAACGTCAGATTTATGGGCGATTTGGTCTCCTTTTCGGTCGGCTTTTCCAGCCCTTCTCGATCATCGGCGATTTTAATGCTATCTCCCATCCTAGCGAAAAAATTGAGGAGGTCCTGTGATGTCCACTGTATGGATGATTTTAACAGATTTCTGATACAAGCCGGTTTCGATGATGCAGGTTTTGAAGGTAGTAGATATACTTGGTGTAATAATCATGCTATTGGTAGGCGGATTTGGAAACGTCTTGATAGGGTGTTAGTTAATGGTAACTACAAGGCAATCTTTACCGATCCGAGTTCAAAGATCTTACTCGATCGTGTCGATCATGTTCCCTCGCTAGCGGTTTTCGAAAGAAATTAAACGCAAAGGAGTCTTTAGATTTCAACGCATGTGGTTAGACCATCCTGATTTCTTGCCTTTTGTCAAAGCGGCACCGTCTACTTCGCCAGCTGAGGGTCCTCCTTTAGAAACTCTCTTCAGAAATTACAAACTTTAAGGGCCGCCTCTCAAATCATGGAATTGGAACGTTTTTGGCTACCATGTTCAAGTGCAACTAGCAAATGTAAAGATGAAATCATTCGCCTAGAACATGAGTTACAACAAGGTGGCAACCCGATGCCGATCTGCTGTTGAAGCTAGGGTTGTCTTTGATCGCTAGTTAAATGGACGTGGAGATGCTTGTTTGAAAACTAGGCAACGTTGGTTGGTGGATGGTGATAGGAACACTTCTTATTTTCATGCAGCATTAAGGATAGAGCCCGTCGTAATAAAGTAAGCCTCAGATGGCGATGGCACTCTTAGCGATGATGCAAAGAACCGTTGGTCGATGGTCGCGGGATTACTTTAGCGACTTTGTTTGCCACTTAAACCTCATTCGTTGATGAAAATTTATTCGTGGACATGCCTTCTCGCCTTGAATGCTTCGATAATTGTGCTCTTCAGCAGGTGTCATGAGGAGGAAATTTGGGATGCGGTCAAGGCTTTAGATCCCTGAAGTGCCCGTGTCCGTATGGCTTCACAAGTTGGTTTTTTTCAAGGTTGCTGATATTGTTAAATATGAGGTCATTGAGGCCGTGAGGGAT
>JABEVN020004040.1:0-15850 GCA_013146195.2 Codonopsis lanceolata | reverse complement strand
ACATTCGCTTGGCGTAGCGTGTTTTCATGTTATAATGGTCTATCGTACTCCATTATACCATTTCGCGATAGGCGTATCGTGTTTTCATGTTATAATGGTTCATCGTACTCCATTATACCATTTAGATCGTAGGCGTGGCGTGTTTCCATGTTATAATGGTCCATCGTACTCCATTATAACATTTCGCTTGATAGGCGTAGCGTGTTTCGTAATGCATAATGGTCCATTGTACTCCGTTATACCATTTAAGCCAATAGTAGCGTGTTAATTTACCTTAAGTTAAGAAGTTAAGTTAAGTTAAGTTAAGTTAGAAGTTAAGTTAAGTTACGTTAAGTTAAGTTAAATTAAGTTAGAGTTAAGTTACGTTAAAGCTAAGTTAAGTTAGCAAGTTAGAGATTAGAAAGTTAAGTTGGGTGAGTTAAGTCAAGTTAAGTTAACTTAAGTTAGTTAAGCTAGAAGTTAAGTTAAGTTAAGTTAAGAGTTACGTTAAGTTAAGTTGAGTTGAGTTAAGTTAAGTCAAGTTAGAAGTTAAGTTAAGTTAGGATTAGGTTAAGTTATGTTAAGTTAAGTTACGGTAAGTTAAAGTTGAGTTAAGTTAAGTTATAAAGAAGTTAGAAGTTAAGTTAAGTTAGAAGTTAAGTTAAGTTAAGTTAAGTTAAGTTGAGTTAAGTTAAGTTAAGTTAAAGTTAGAAGTTAAGTTATTAAATTAAGTTAAGTTAAGTTAAAGTTAAGTTAAGTTAAGTTAAGTTAAGTTAAGAAGTTAAGTGCGTTAAGTTAAGTTGAGTTAAGTTAAAGTTAAGTTAAGAAGTTAAGTTAACGTTAAAGTTAAACTAAGTTAAGTTAACGTTAAGTTATGTTAAGTTAAGTTGTAATGTGAATGTTTTAATTTTGAATTATATTGATGCTAATCATTTTAATTATTGATATTATATTAAAATTAACATTTCAAATATTATTTTAATTTAATTTCAATTTAAGTTAACGTTAATTACGTTAAGTTAAAAAGTTAAGTTGTGAATGTTTTAATTTTTTGTAATTATATTGATGCTAATCATTTTAATTATTGATATTATATTATTAAATTAACATTTCAAATATTAATTTAATTTAATTTCAATTTAAGTTAACGTTACGTTAAGTTAAGTTAAGTTAAATTAAATTAAGTTGTAATGTGAATGTTTTATTTTTTGTATTGATGCTAATCATTTTAATTATTGATATTATATTATTAAATTAACATTTTAAATATTATTTTAATTTAATTTCAATTTAAGAGATTAGATTACGTTAAGTTAAGTTAAGTTAAGTTAATTGTAATTTGAATGTTTATTTTTTGTAATTATATTGATGCTAATCATTTTTAATTATTGATATTATATTATAAATTAACATTTCAAATATTATTTTAATTTAATTTCAATTTAATTTCATATATTTTTGATATTTTATATTAATTAGAATTCAATTTAATTTTGCATTATCGATGTGAGAATTTCCGTCGCTGAAATAAAGTAATTATTTTTTAAAATCTTTTAGAGACGGAAATTCTAGTCGTGAAATTAAATTTATTATTTTTTAAAAATTAAAATTATTATTTAAAAATACTTTTAGCGGCGGAATTTTCAAATCATTTGAAATCAATTTTTAATTAGTTTTTAAAAGCCTTTAGCGACAGGGAATTTTCCGTCATTGAAATCGATTTTAATTAAATTTTCACCTTAGCGGCAATTTTTAAAATTCTTGAAATTCAATAAATAATTTTTAAAGCCTTTAGCGACGGGAAATTCCGTCATTTAGTAATTTAATTAATTTTTAAAATTTTTTCGGCGGGAATTTTCCATCGCTAAATATGACTAGCGGCGGAATTTTCGTCGCTGAAAATAAACCGAATTAATTTTAGAAATATTCAGCAACGGAAAATTCCGTCGTTGAAGGTGACTTGCTTTGACGGAAAATTCCGTCGGCCAGAATATTCGATTAATTTCGGTTCAGCCGGCAATGTCTCGTGAACTGTTCAATTAAAATGCTAAAGGTGGCCTTCACGGACGGAAAATTCCTCGGCGATGGTCGATTAAAATTCGCGATGCAAAATTCATTCGCTAAAGGTAAAATTAATTAAGCTAAGCGGCTGACGGAAAATAGAATAAAATCATTGAAGGCACTTGTTTCTAGTAGTGTTTGAAATGAAGGTGAATGGGGTGTTGGGTCACTTTTCAGTCTTTTGACTAGTGCATCATTCAAAAAAGGAATTTAATCAAGATTAGTGAGTCCTACTAATCGATGCCTCGGAGGGACCATTTTTTTTTCTTGTTTTTTTTTAAATGTTTTTTTTGCTCTAACTTTTGCCTAGGTCGCCCTTTCAGGTTTTCAGCCTAGCGAGCTTTTACCTCATAGGGAGCCAGTCTTTTAATGCATGCGAAGATAAGCCGCTTATTTTTAAGCGATCATAGTTTTGTACCTTCTTCCTTTCTTCAGGCGAGATGGAAATGACAGCTGTTTCTGGAGATGATGAGCCTTTATCTATTTGATGAGTTAGGCGAAAGAAGCCCAGGATGAATTTGATCAACCAAATTTTGCATGATGGGAAAGTTCCTGAAGAAATTAACTAGGGACAGCCCTAGACAGACTCGATTTGGAGAGACTTTTGTGGGGGATAGAAATGAGTATGCTCAGAGAAAGAGGATGACTGTAATGGACAAAAAGAAGAGTCATGATCAGAAATTTATCGCCGAGTATCATGAGTTTCATGGACTCTACTTAACATTTATCTTTTGATAATTTTATGTGTCTTTAGCAAGGAGTTCTGTCCTCGACCCAGATCACGTTATAACCTATTGAAACAGAGCTATAGGTCGCAACTAGGTTAGAGTATAGTATTTGGGATGGATTAGCTTCAGGGTTGAGGATTTGATTGGCCTCTTGCTCAAAGGCATTTTGGGCCATGGATTTGGTTATTTTTGGAAAGGCGATCGCAAAGTGATCATTGGCTGGCCTTTTAAGCTGTAGGTTTGGATGAGAATTTGGTTTCCAGACCTGGTTGTAGGTATGATTAGGAGATCAGCTTTTGGCTTTGGTTATGGGTCACGGGTTTGTCCAAGAGTGATTTATATATATATATATATATATATATATATATATATATATATATATATATATTTGCGAGAGAGATTTTGAGGAAATTTCTCAAGAGAGGCTCTTTTTTTTCTTTTTTTCTTTTTCTCTCTTTTTTTTCTCTTTTTTTTAGTTGATCTTTCAGAGCAATTTGAGAGAGTGCTTGAAGAGATATATGTTTCTTTCTCATGAGATAAATGAAGGTTGTCACTCTTGGTGGATATATATATAAGGGTGGAGCAGCCCTAGTTTTGGGAAGCTGGATCTTAGAGATGGTTAGGCTTTGGTGTATAGTGGTAACCCCTAGTTTGCCATTTAATAGCTCGGTCGCAATGGGTCGAAGATGACCTTTTACCAAGACGGAAGGTTGCTCCATCGAACTTATATTTTTAATGGTTTGTGGGTCCATATTGCGAAATGACTCATTATCAACCCGTGTAGTTTTATCATGTTTCTTCATGAGTTGACTCATCATTCTCATTTTTTTTAACAGATATTTCAGCGATATGTGGTGCTCAGAGATCAAGAAGAAGACTCGACAAGCTAATATAGGAGAAGCAAGAATTTATCAGACTTCAATATAGATAAATACCTTTGGAAAGCTCGATTTGAGGACTTGGTTAGACTTTCGAAATAACGGAGGCCAAATGGATTCATGAGTATACTTTGCAAGGATGGGCTGTAGGCATCAATATGGGCAAAAGAGATACACCTGGGTTTTGAAAACCCCTATTCATGAATTGTTGCGCATGATCGTTGAGTTGCCTGACTTTTCTGGATTTCCTGGCTTTCCAGACTTTTTTGCTTTTTTGGCTTTCCCAACTGTATTTTCTTCCCTGGCTCCCTATCGGTCTTTTTTTTCTTGAAGTGGGAGCCCCTGACATCTCGATGTAGGACTTTACTTTTTATTTTTTTTTCTCTTTTGAAATCGAGAACGGAAGATGCACTTATCAACTAGTGATGCATTTATGGAAGGTTAAGAGGGAAGAGGGAAGATGCATTTGGAGATGACAATTGAGAATAATGGTGGGGGGATTTCCAGTCTTTTTATGTTTTTCGAAACAAAAGAAACACATAGAAAATACATCTTTTTTTTTTTCAATTTGAAAGAATAGAGATTTTTTTTAGAGGGAACGAATTTTCCCCCTTTTTTTTTCTTATGATCATTTTTTTTCTTTTTGCGATCCTTGAAATGAGATGTACTGATTACGTACCTTTGGACAGTCTTCTCAGGAGAGTAAATGATAATAGTCAAATTTTTTTATTTTTCAGCCCCTTTAAAATTGTTAGTGATACCAAAAAACAACAAAGATTCCAATATCTATGAAAAATGATGCCGAGTTGAAAAAGAGTTGTTTCTTGGAGATTTTATTTATTTTTTATGCAGGCAGTATCGCGTTCGATTATCTCGACCGTTTGGACCGGGCACGCGGAAAAGGACATAACTTTTAACTCGGGTGGAGTTACGGTGCCCGCCGCATATCAAAACGAAACTCTCGAAAAGACGAACAAAACTAACCGAGTAAAACTCGATTATGAGCATTTTTAAGGCAAAAAATGTCGTTTAGATAGTGTTACGGGCGACTAAAGTTTTTTGTGGATTTTCTCGACTTTTTAGTTTGAGCGCGAGCAAGCAAGTCAATCACGTCAAGAAATAGAAAGAAAAGTGGAGAATCTATCTATTCCTATTAATTACAAATTTGTCCTAATCCCCAAAAGAAAATGATAGAATGAAATAAAATATGTACAAATTTTTGTGTAATAAAACGAACGAACCGAATAATAAGATAAAGCAGAAATAAAACGATAAATAAAAATAAGGCGACAATAAAAATAAAGCCATAGCCCTTTTTTTATGCTACCCGGAAATTTTTTTGTATATATAAAAAATTTTTTGATTTTTTTTTGAAAAAATATATATTTTTAAATATACATGTAACAGTGACTGGAACGAAACTGCTGCAAGATGGAAGATCATATCCACAAATATATACACGGATGTATATAAATGCAATATTCAAATGCTTTGAAAAATATAACATGCATGTTTTAGCTAGAAACAAAAGAAAAACAAATTTTTTTTTACTGAGTCTAGCCCTCCATTTTTATTTAAAATAAAAACGATCTCCCCAGCAGAGTCGCCACTGTGGGTGTCTCGGAAATATCCCGCGCCTCCGCGCCCCCTTGGTTAGGGGAATGCGGCGTGCGGAATGGACATCACTGCTCTCATTCCATCCTCCCTTGTCTAGGGGAAGACGAAATTAAAAGTGCGAGAGGAGTGTTGTCAAAAAGCGCGTCGAATACGCCTCGGTCATTTTAGTAAATTTTTGGTCCGTTATGGGAACTATGAGTTTTCTGTATCAGGTTATCCCTTGTTTAGGGGATAACATGAAACATGAAAGTATCACTCTTCCATTCACATCGTCCCTTGTGTAGGAGAAAATGGAAAGTGCAAGAAAAGGATGTTGCGGGCCCCATTACAGACTTTATGAAAATTGCCTTATGACCTATTTCGGATCACGATGAGTGTTTTGGGTTTTCTATATCAAGTTATCCCTTTTTTTAGAGGATACCAGGATATATGAATATATCACCCTTTCATTTCCATTCTCCCCTTTTTAGGGGAAAACCTAAAAGTGCAAGAAAGGATGTTGCGATGCCCCACTGGATCCGAAATGTTTTAATAGAGTCGCCATCTTTATGTTAAGGAAGAAATAAAGAAAAATCAAAAATAAAACCAGAGATTGCAAAAACGGGTTCGGAGGCTAAGTTACGAGTTGGGAAGGTGCTAGACACCCAACTCGCCCTTTCGGTCTCAAAAACGGTTTTTGGCTAAAGTATACTTTTTGTTAAATTTTCTAGAAAATATATAACGCATTAAAAGACAGGAAATAAATCATATACATCCATATTTACATTATTTACGAACTTCCAGCCGCCTCCTTTCAATAATTACAAATACATTTAAAAATATTTGGCCATAATAACAGCTATTTTTAATACTATTTCCTAACTAAATCCGGGCAGCACAACATCTTATATTTTTTACATTGGGCCGGATTTGAAAATATTTTTTTATAAATAAACGCTCTTAAAAGCTTTACCTTTTAGAACGTGGTGTGCTCGCTTCGTCCTTCTCGAGAGAGGGAGCCTTTTTTTATGCTGCTGCTGCTGCGGTTTGAGCAGAGTAACTGCTTGTTTTTGGTGGTTTTGGCCTTTTTACTCAGGCAGAGCAACTGCTCTTTCCGAGGTTTTTAGATCGGGGAAATAGGCTGGATACCTAACTAGAGGGCTAGGGATCACTTTGACCGGTTGGATTTGCTTTTGGCGGAGTTTTGGCAGGGCTTTGAGGTTTTATTAAGGTATCGCTCACTATCTCACTTCACTCACTAATCTCTCAGCATAACAATGACACAGAGAGTTTTTGATCAATGATCGGTGTACTGAAAGTGAACCCCGAAGGCTCTATTTATAGGCTGAAGGAGGGATTCATCTGGGATTTCTTTTTCTCTCAGCGTGCTTCATTTCCTTGTTGTTGGTCCCAAAGTAGGCTCAATCTAGGCTAGAAGGGGGGGGGGGGTTGAATAGCCTAGATATGCTTTTATAAAACTTTTTCGTAAACTCTTCTTTAAGATTTCTTAGAGAGGATTAAATAGAAGAGTTTAGGCAGCGGAAACAAAATATATTAAGAATTAGTAGGGCTAGAATTTCTGTTAAGGTAGTCAGAAGCTATGCTTGTTAAACACAAGCGGTTAAGTGGAGTAATAAAAAACGATTCAGACGACACCGAGATTTGAAGTGGTTCGTACTGTGAATAGTACTACATCCACTACCAAAGTGGTTAGCTTTGGATTTTAAAAGTGCACTTGTTTATCCACTAGGTTTATGATTTAGATCTCTAATGGATCGTGTACAAAATGAGTTTTTAACCAAGTGTATAAAGGTGAGAGAGACAATCAATGAATAATTGTTCTCTTCACGTGCAGAATTAAAGAACAGTTTAAAGACAAACTAAATGAAGCTGAAAACGAATTTAAGATGGCAGATCTGCAGCTTCAGAAAGTTTGGTGAAGTGTTAGTCCTTGTCCTTTGATCTCTTGAATGCTTGAGTATTGAAGATGAAGCTTGAGAGTTAATTTTTACAAGAGTTGTTCTTCAGATCTTCAATACTTGAATAAATACTAGGAAGAGATCTTTTGACCGTTGGACTGAAACATGGTGAACTGTGTCCAACGTTTAATTGCATTGAATGCAATTCGGCGCTTTGGAAGATGTAACAGCCACAGTCATCAGAGATGCAGTGTGCAGAGAAGACATTCCCAAATTGAGTAATGTTTCAGCTTGCAGGCTCTGCAGCTTGGAAAGTCTTCTTAGCCAAAACGGGTAATGTCTTCAGTCTTCAGTTTTCAGGAAACAGACTGGACAGTTGTCAGCATGCAGAGTTGACTTCTTGAAAGTAAAGTCTGATTGAAGACATAATGACTAGATATTTTCGAATATATCAACTAGGTGTCCACGTGTCATTATCTTGTGAAATGGCTTAACTTGACTGTTCGGCATTGAGCAGACTTCAAAGTCTGCTGGTCCTTCAAGGCTGCTGTAGGCTTTGCAAAACCGCGCCTAGACTAACACTAACACAGTTCTAAAATAAATTGATTCTAAGACAGTTGCCACACTAATCGGTACGCAGACCTTTTAGCCACTGTACAATAGAATCAGAGGATGACTCAACCAAATCTAGAAATAGGAATCAACACTTGTACACCGCGCTTTAAAAATTATGCAATGCGTTAACTGGGGAGCCACTGTAGCAGCACTGTAGCACCTTGGGCGCTGCCATAACCCTAGCTGGGCACCACGCCAAAGGGCCTTTTAGGCCGCGCCAGCGCACTATTCCAGCTTCCAATTTTGAGGCTTTAGCCCCTGCAGTTTACTGTTTTGCGCATTCTGCTTTGCCTTTTGCATTTTTACTCATGTAACTTGACATTTGTTAAGTTTTAACAGGTCTTGATATCACATGCCAGAGTTACATACTAGGGGTACGAAATTGGGGTGTCTACAAGATTTTATAGCCAGGTGGAAAAGAAAGATAGCCCAAACATTTGACAGGCCTGATCCGACTGAATCAGCCAGGATGTTCATAAAAAATCTCCAACCCATTTACCTAGAGCATATGCGATATCTCCCTTATGGTAACTTCAATGGGATAGTGGAAATAGGAAACTGTATTGACGAAGATATACACACTGGAAATTTGAAAGTCGGTACACCTCCTAGCTCATTTCGCTACTCAAAAGGAAAAATAGCCGCATTAGGATCAGCTGTCCACATGGTGGGAAATATGCCAACTATGCCACCAACTAGTTTCCCTACCCAAAACTATGACACTGTACCATGGTCCTATGGAGCAGATAGATCCATCGATACAGTTTGTGGGAATAATGGTCCAAACAGAAACTTCAAAGGGCTAAACAGAGGAAATAGGAATTATGATGAATTACAAGCTCCTCAATCGCTGATATTGCAAGGACTGATGGCACAGGGAGTATTAAAACCATTGGAAAACTACAAGCCGCCGAATCCTCTGCCTAACTCATGGAACCATGCTCATTATTTTGAATACCATCGCTACAGCGGTCATCCCACTGACAAGTGCTACATGCTCAAAAATGCAATCTAAGATCTAATAGATGATAAAGTCATCGAGAAACCTCACCCTAGGCCTAATGTAGTCAATAACCCATTACCTCAAATCAACATGATTGAGGTCAATGAAGAAAACTGTGTACCTAAGTTTGAAATGAATGAAAAGTCATTGCCGTATATCGTTGTTCCTCTCTCTCTACCAGAAAAAGAGCTTAGTTGTAACATGCTCTCTTGGAACACTATCTTGGGCAGTCAACCTATCAGTAGCACTGAGAAAACCAGTTGGATTGGTGGCAATGTCAATCATCTTACTAGATCTGGTCAGGCATATCAACCAGACCAGGAAAGTGGTGACCACTCTAGGAAAGACAAAGAAGTTGACACTGGGGCAAAAAGTATGAAAGATACCCTGTTAGCTTAGATAAAAAAAAACCCAAGCTAACATATCCATCTGGGGCTTGCTATGTGCTTCCACAAATTATCGTGATACACTGGCCAAATCCTTGAGTCAGGCAGTCATCCTTATTGAAACATCTCCAAGCGAGCTAACCCAAATGATCAGAAACATACACTTTCGAAATATGATTATGTTCACCGATTTGGATCTGCCAAAGGAAGGAACCAACCACATTGACGCTCTTCACATCACTGTAGGGGGGTCATGGAAAAAATGGTTCCTCGGGTCTTGATAGACAACGACTCATCTCTGAATGTATGTCCCACAAGCACATTAGCAATACTGGGGACAAAGATCTCAGAATTGACTCCTTCGTCACAGACAGTAAGGGCATATGACAACACAAGTCGATGTGTCCTAGGGGTAATAACTCTGATGATGACCATTGGGCTGCTGACTATGCCAGTTGAATTCCAAGTCCTAGACATTCCTCTCACTTTCAGTTTGTTGTTGGAACGTCCTTGGATCCATGGGGTAAAAGGGGTAGCTTCCTCGCTGCATCAACGTGTCAAATTCATCCATGATGACCATATAATGATCATACTTGCCGATAAGATCGTGGAAAACAAAGAAAGTGGGGATATCCCAATCCTCAAAATAGAGCATGATGACACGGGTATCTTCCTTAGTGGTTTTGAAGTCATCCCTTAAGCCAGAGTCAACGCCATTGAATATGGGCAAGAGACTGACATCACTAGAAAGAAAACCACAATCCTCGGAGATATGGTCCCATTAAATATGCTCCAAAAAATGAATCACATGTCTGGTCTAGGTCTTGGCAGAAATCAGCAGGGGCTTATCAATCTGGTCCAGGTTGAACTTAAAGAGTGTATTCCTCCTTTTGGTTTAGGATACAAACCTATGCTAGTTGAGTTAGCTGCGGTCATGAGACAAAAACGTGAAAAGCAACCTTGCAAAGATCCTCCTCTACAACCATATAGAAAAGCTAAATGGAGAATAATAAACCCTCTCAGTCGTGTGCCACTTGTCCGTCATCGCCACCTCCCTCACAAGCTTTCTAACATGGCTGCCAACCATACCCTCACCATTCAAAACCATGTTGATCCCTCTCAAACCTTCCAACTCATTAACATCTCCCACCACAACATCATCAAACTTACCTCCACCAACTATATTGCTTGGAAGCTCAAAATTGAGGCAACTGTCATCGGCTATGACCTCTACAAGTTTGTAAATGGCTCATACTCGTATCCGCCTCCCACTATCCTCTCGAAGGATGCTCAAACATACAAGGATGTTCCAACACCCAACCCCAAATATCAAGCCTAGATCCGACAAGACAAGCTTCTATTTGGCGCCCTTGTTGGTTTTGCTCTCCCCACCCCTTGTCCCTATAATCCAGTAGGCCACCACCACTTGGGTAGCATGGGACATCCTCGCCCATACCTATGCCCACCCAACTTGCGACCATATCAAGTAGCTCAAGGATCACCTCAAGCAAGCCTCCAAAGGTACTCAAACGATGTATCCATTCATGCAGTCGGTCAAAGGTCGTTCTGATGAACTCGTTGCTCTTGGAAATCAACTCGACCACAAGGATCTCATTGAGATCATCCTCAGGGGTTTAGATGACTACCGCCACATTGTTGATGTGGTCGAAGGCCGCAACACTGCTATCTCGTTTCACGAGCTTCATGAAAAACTCATCAACTACGAGCTGCTTCTCAAGCAGTCCTTGCCCGCGTCATTCTCGTATCATGCATCAGCCAACCGTGTTACCCCGAGGACCATCAGCTCCCCTACTCGACAACCATCCTTGCATGTTCGACAACCCTCCTTGCAATTCTCGGCATCAGCCCATCGGCCACATCGACCAAATCTTGGAAAATATCAAGGTTGTAGCCAATAGGGACACATTATTGCTCACTACCCTAACTATCAATTGGTCGCCACCTCACCTAAGACCGCCGGTCACAACTCTGCAAATGGATCCAAGTGGCAACCTCGGGCACACTTATAAAGCATAGCGGACACATGGATGCCGAACTGGCTTCTTGATAGTTGTGCTTCTGGCGACCATGTATGAGTACCTCGTTTTTAACCGGATCCGAGCCACTAAAAGGCGGGTGGTTTCGAAACTTCGAAGCGCGTGGAATACGCTCAGCCTCATTTTGTGGACCCAAAAATGTGTTATAGAGTCGTCACCTCTATTTTAAGGAGTAAATAGAGAAAAACAAAAAAAAAACCAGATTGTATGGGTTCGGGGGCTAGGTTACGAGTTAGGAAGGGGTTAGGCACCCAACTCGCCCTTTTGGTCTCACAATGGGTTTGTCAATACGCTTATTTTATCTTATATACCTTGGCTTAGAAAAATACATTTATATGTGACAGAAATAAATAAAGAGAAATTACTTTACTTATTAAAGAAAAGAAAACAAAATTACAAGTGAAATAATACAACTTAAAGAATAATTATAACATTTTTATAAGCTATATTAAAGATAAAACATCTATACTAATAACAAACTTTATTCGTATTACCAGTATAAGCGGGAAATAAATTTATTAAAATAGAAGAAAAATATAACTATTATGACATTTAAAGTAAGAACAGAAAAGAAACTAATTTAAACATGAATAAAATGTAACTATTATTACATTAAAGTAGGAACGGAAAGGAAACTAATTTAAATGGAAATGAAATATAACTATTATTATATTAAAGTAAAATCAGGAAAAGAAAGTAATTAAATCAAAATGAAATATACTATTATTACATTAAAGTAAAAACAGGAAAAGAAACTAATTAAATCAAAATGAAATATACTATTATTACATTAAAGTATAAACCGAAATGAAACTTAATTAGATATTTAATTTTTTTTTTTCAGGGAAACAGGGGCGGCACCCTGCTAGATTTTATTAAGAAGAAAATAAAGGAAACAAGCTTGAGGGGGACGACCAGCCTTGCCCTTATAATTGAGCCTAACCTCGAAAACGGAAATAGATACAAACAAAAAATAACTAGAGAAAACCCACATTAAGAAATCCTGATATAAGCAGTGCCGATCGAATCCAGATGAAGGAGACCTCGTATTTGTCTAGGAAGAGCAGAAACTGAAGAGAAGATGTAGTCGTTACCCTTATCACAACCCATGTTAGCAAGAGCGTCAGCCACACTATTAGCTTCACGAAAGCAATGAGAGAAGACCAACCGAATAGAATTCCCCATTGATTTAATGGCACGAATATAATAAAGAGAGACCCAAGGAGGATTAGATTTGCCGGTGATACAATCAAATAAGACTTTAGAGTCAACTTCTACATGAGCTCCAACATAATTGTGCAAACAAAGCCATTCAACTCCTTGAAGAAGAGCATGGCATTCGGCCATGAAGCTAGAAGAGTGACCAAAATAAGAGGAAAAAGCATGGATTAGACCACCACTAGAATCCCGAATGACTCCCCCACCTGCACTATCACCCGGGTTTCCACGACAAGCGCCATTAGTATTTAGTTTGACCAAGCCTGACATAGGCTTTGACGAAGATTAGATGTTGGAATGGTACTATGCCAGCCAAGAGGGTGATCAAAATACCTTTCCCAATTGTCCAGAGAGTAGGAAGGAAGACCAGCCACAGTTAAGATGCTAGAAATTTCTTGTTTGATACGGACAAGCGACTTTGTAATATGTTTTCCTTCATGAAGAAGCGTGTTGCGATACTTCCATAACTCCACAAAATAACGGCGGGCGTGATTAAGAAGATCAAAGATTTGTCTTTCGGCCACCAAGCAAAACAAGTTTGTTGGATAGAAAGACTAGTGTAAGACGACCCTAAAATATGAAAGAAATTCCATCTATATCGAGCGAGAGAATTTGGAGAGAAACACATGTAAATAAGATTCGCAAGCTCCATCATTACAACAGTAACATCGAGAAGCAAGCGAGATACCTTTCCGCATTATACTCTCATCAATGGGGAGACGATGATACCACAGCCGCCACAGAAATATGCTAATCTGCCTTGGGATATATTTGTGCCATATAAATTTGGCTGAACCGAGAAGAGGATGAGAGGCACGAATCAGATCCCAAGCTGAGGATAAGGAGAAGCGGCCATTCGGCAGAAGGCTCCAACAAGCCATATCGGCTGATCCGAAATATGAATGCGATGAGGCGAATGGCGAAAATGCGGCATTACCAAGAGTAGAAATAGCGGGAAGTAAGCTGGCGGAAGAGGAAAATAAATCGAGCCACAATAGATAGAGTGCTCGAATCGGGGATGAGCAGATTTACATCGGTAACCAACTATCCAACCAAATAGAGCAGTTTCCTTGCCTATAATCCATCGAATATGAGGATCTACTATGTTAGAATAGAACACATCCGACGCCAAATATGAGACCAGATCCCGCGAAGAAAGCAGGATGAGGCGAAGAACAATATTTAGCTTTCATGAACCGAGACCAAAGGTGTCGGTTGTCGAAAGCCACCAAATTTTAATAGCAAAGGATCGCATAACATCGACTAGCGATTTAATCCCCACACCCCCTCGAGCAGGCCGGCACTTATCCCAAGCGATCGGTGCGCTTTGTGCTTACCGTCAATGGAACCCCAAAAGAAATTGGCTAGCAACCGGTTAATCAGTTAAGAGCGCCAACGGCGGATCAAGCGAAGCTAATTGATACATCACTATAGAATTCAAAAGCGAATTAATTAAAGTGACTTTGCCGCTTGGTTAAGAAATGCACCGATCCGAGGCCGATCTTCATTTGAAGTTTTCAACTAAGCAATCAAATAACACCTTTTTTCCTTCCCTCAAATAAAGGGCAGCCCAGTAAGTGGTTGGAAGATCTCGAAATGGAAATCAAGATGATTATGAATCGAGGCAATTCGAGATCTAGGCGTATGAAGAAAGCATGGGCGACTTTTATGGGCGTTAATGAGTGACAGAGCACTTTTCATAATTGTCAAGCAATCTTCTATGTTGGGACATGGAATGCCGATTTCCATTACAAAGATAATCACATCATCTGCAAAAGCAAGATGAGAAATGATCGGGCGACCACTAAGCGAAGAAAAAGCGTAATGGGGATGCAAAGGCGAAGTTTATTGAGATTAGGCGAGGACTTCATTGCGATGATAAATAAACTTCGGAGACAAAGGATCACTGCAGCGGAGGCCTCGGGATGAGGAGAAAAAACCCATGAGAACTCCCATTTATGAGAACGAAAACCAATTTTCGAGATAGTACGCCAAATCAAATCAATGAATATTTCCCCAAAGCCAAATTTTCGCAACACTTTGATCGAAAGCTTGACCATGAGACCTATCAAAGCTTTTGCCATATCGACTTTATAATAATATTAGAGCCATTAATTTTCTTCTTAAGATGTTGCATCAATTCTTGAGCTAAAAGGAGATTATCTTGGATGATCGACCTTTGGTGAATGCACTTTGGTTGTCGGAAATGATAGAAGGAAGAAGAAGCTAGCCGAGCGGAGATAATAACCGAGATGATCTTATTGCAAAAGTTGCAAAAGGCGATAGGTCTAAGATCTTTAAACGATGTAACGATCCGACTTTGGAATAAGAATGAGGAAATCTTGGTCCAAGATCGAGGCATAGAAAGCAGGCAAAATATTCCAAAGCTGAGTAAAGATCATCAGCGATGATATCCCAACAAAGTAAAAATTTGCAGTGAAACCGTCTGAACCAACCGCTTTATCGCCACTAAGAGAATACCACATTCTTAATTTCAATAAGAGATGGAGGATCGAGACAATAGAGTATACAGGCGGTAGATATACGAGGAAGGAATGACATCAGGAGATCATTATCTTCTAATGTTGTTGCCGAAGTTGGTCTGAAAAGCTTCGGCGGCATCTTTGATGGCATCTTCATTAGAGAAGCGATTCCCATGCAAATCAACAATGGAATG
The DNA here is from genome assembly GCA_013146195.2 of Codonopsis lanceolata. Taxonomy (NCBI): domain Eukaryota; kingdom Viridiplantae; phylum Streptophyta; class Magnoliopsida; order Asterales; family Campanulaceae; genus Codonopsis; species Codonopsis lanceolata. The sequence continues at coordinate 733 of JABEVN020004040.1, read as the reverse complement.
AAGGTGTAATTTCGTCGAGATTGCTGAACGAAGAGTGGAATAAATTAGTATTGCCGTCACCATCCTTAAGCCATTTCAAATGAGACTTACGCCTCAATAATTTTCTTGAGTCTTTAGTTTTTTCTTAAGGTAGCCTCGGCCAAGTGGAGGCGCTTCTCGGTTGGACATAGAATTATCAAGCTCATAAGCTAATTCTTTTCAAGAACCACATCTTGACCTCGCGAATTGCACGGAAAATGTTTCCAAAGTTTGTTTATTCAAGACTTCAAGGCATTCTTACTTGACTTTAAGCTTTGAAAACTTCATCATTAGGCGACCCAAAGCCAGGAGCATTCAAGCATCTTGAACCACCTTCAAAAAAGCGGGGTGATCGGTCAAACATTTAAAAAGCGAAATTTATATGGCCTTACCTCAGAGCGATTAGTGCTCGGCCACTATAAGAAGCGGAGAATGGTCAGAACAAGAGCGATTTAAATGATCCACAGAGTGCGATCAAAGCGAGTAGACAAGCGATTATTAGAAAGAGCTCTATCAATCTTTGGTAAATAATAGCATGGCCATCTCGGTGATTACACCATGTAAATTTACTGCCATTAAAGCCAAGATCGACTAAACCCGAGAAGTTAAACAATTACGAAAATCAATGGCGCCATGTCTATCCCAACCCTCACCAAGTTTCTCATGAGGCGAGAATAATGTTAAAATCCGTTGACAAGCCAAGGCAAGTCCTTTA
>JABEVN020004039.1:0-15848 GCA_013146195.2 Codonopsis lanceolata | reverse complement strand
AAAACACAATTACCATGCCCGCTAAAAGTATAATTGAGATATGAATTTCAATGTTATAAGCGAAATAACCGAAATATGAAAATAATACATACTCATTCATTTCACCTCAAGTTTTAAGAGAGAAACAGGGACCAACATCCTGAGCGCTGTTCATCATCGAAAATATTTTTTCAAATGATCGCATGCCATGGATGTTTTCAATTCAATGCCATCCTCTGTTTGCAACATGGGTTCCTTCCTTAACAACTCGAGCTATCTAAAAGAACCTTCCCAATTGGGAGAAAAATTTCCCCAGCTTCGATGTCGTCGCCTCGATTTTACGGAGAACCCGCTCCCGGCAAATGACCGACCACGAACCCTTTTATCGTGATGGGCCTTTGCTCGCTGTTTATAATTTGCCATTCTCATTTTGGATTCCAGCCTCTTTTCTTCCAACAGGTCAAGGTCAGCTGCTCGAGCAACATTGTTGGATTCGACATCATAATGTAATACTCTATGATTGGACAAGTACATCTCCACCGGTGCCATAGCCTCAGATCCATAAGCCATAGAAAAAGTCGTTTCCCCAGTGGGCCCTCTAGCAGTTGTTACATTGCCTAGAAGCGGAAGGTAACTTCGATCCACCCATCGCCCGCCTTGTCTTCAAGATTTCGCTTAAGAACATGCAAGACTTGCTTATTAAGCGGCCTCGGCGCCCGTTACCTGAGGATACACCGCAGGGGCGCGATGCTTCACCGCATCTTTCCGAATGCCTGCGAATTTTTCGGAGAATTGAGTCCCATGATCAGACACTATTGCTCGCGGAACTCCAAAACGATACCATATGTGTTCATGAACGAAATCAATCACATTGACCTCGCTAATTGTTGCCAAAGGCTTAGCTTCCACCCACTTGGTAAAATAATCTACAGCGACCAAGGCATACTTGAACTTCGAACGGGCCAAAGGAAAAGGGCCAATAAGGTCTATACCCCACATGTCGAATGGCCACGACGCTACCACAGGGGTCTACTCAGTAGAGGGTAAGCGAGGTATGTCAGCATAGCGCTGACACTTATCACAACGCCGAACGTACATTTCTGCATCTCGCCTCAAAGTGATCCAGTAGAACCCTGCAGCTAAGACTTTTTATGCCAAAGCCCTTTGGCCAGGATGACCTTCACATTTTCCTTCGTGTATTTCCCCTAAAATGCCCTCAGTCATCTCTGGTCGTACACATCTGAGCAGAGGTCTGGTATACGACCGCCTATAGAGTATTTTACCCAAAATGAGGTACCGGCATGACCGCTTCTGAATTGTTCGAGCTTCCGACTTGTCTTCGGGCAAGGTCCCCTGCTCGATGTAAGCCTTCAGGTCATCTATCCAAAACTTTACAGCAAGCTCGATGTCCATGATCACCTCTTTTTCTATTACTGGAACCTCCAAATATTCAATCATAACCCCTGGATGCAGAGATTGAATTTCGTGTTCGGCCATCTTGGACAAATAATATGATCGCATATTATCTTCGCGACATATTCGCACCAATTCCCAGTAATCAAAGTCCTTCAAAATCTCCTTCACCATGGTACAGTACCGAACTAAAACTGGATGGTGAACAGCATAATCGCCCTTTACTTGATTCACAACCAACTGTGAATCACAATAAACAATCACCTCTCGTACTCCTACATCCTGCGCGAGCTCAAGCCCGACGATCAAGGCTTCGTACTCTGCCTGGTTATTGGATGCCGGAAACTTGAAACGCAATGCCTTTTCAAACTCTACATCCTGCTCGGGCGAAACTAACACTAGACCGACTCCACTTCCAAACCTACTGGCTGAACCATCCACGTGCAATTCCCAGCAATACCCTGGCCGGGGCCTTTGAATTGATGTCCTCGTTGATACAGTCTTGGCAGAAACCTCCTCTTCGCACGAATCCTTGAAGCTAGTCTTAGCTACAAAGTCTGCCAAAGCATGTGCCTTAATTGCTCGTCGAGGTTAATAGTTGATATCAAACTCAGTTAACTCAATGGACCAGGTGAGTAAGCGACCAGAAGAATCTGGTTTGTGCAAAATTTTCCTGAGAGGCGTGTCCGTGTACACAATGATTGAATGTGCAGAAAAATAAGCTCGAAGTTTCCGAGCAGCCACAACAAGCGAATAAGCCAATTTCTCTGCATTAAAATATCGTCCCTCCACCGCAGTGAGGCCTTTGAAACATAATAAACAGGCTTTTGTACATTACATTCTTCCCTAATCAGTACAGCAGCTACAGCCTGCTCTGTGGCCGCTAGGTACACAAACAAAGTCTCACCGAAAACCGGGTTGCTCAATAGAGGAGGGCGTCCCAAATATTCCACTAGCTGCTCGAAAGCCTTCTGACACTCAGTAGTCCACTCAAATCCCTTGTTCCCATAGAGAACCTTGAAGAACGGCAAGCATCTTTCAGCCGACTTAGAAATAAATCGACCCAGGGCTATCACTCTACCGTTGAGTTTCTGAACATCCTTGATACACCGAGGAAGCTTCATAGTGACTAGTGCCTTAATTTTTTCTGGATTGGCCTCTATGCCCCTTTCAGTTACCATGAACCCTAGAAACTTGCCCGCTTTCATCGCGAACACACACTTGCTCGGGTTAAGCTTCATGTTATTTCTTCTAAGGTTGGCAAAGGGTTCTCCCAAATCAATTGTATGCTCGTGCCCTTTAGTCTTCACCACCATGTCATCAATGTAGGCCTCTACATTTCTGCCAATCTGCGAACTGAAGACCTTATTCACCATCCTTTGATATGTAGCTCCCGCTGTAGACACCCCAATTTCGTACCCCTTGTATGTAACATGACATAAAATATCAAGACATGTTGAAACATTAACAAATGTCAAGTTACAGGGTTGAAAATACAAAAGGACAAAGCAGGATGTGCAAAACAGTGAAATGCAGGGGTCAAAGTGTCAAATTTGAAACATATAGGCTTGGAGTGGCGCCACCCACATGATTTGTGGGGGTGGCGCCAAGATGCTCCTACAGGCACTACAGTTGCCGTAATGTATCATTTCTTCAGCGGAGTGTACACAGAACTGATACGCGAAGAGAGAAAATGTATTCCTCGATGTATCCTTCCTCCAGCCTATAAATAGGAGTGATGGGCTCCGCTTTGACAGACGAAAAATCAGAAGCGAAGAAACGCTGGAGAAAATCCTCCGCGTCTCAACAACGCTGAAGTAGCGAGAGAAGTGAGATAGGTGTGTGTAGCCCACCAAAGCTTCCAAACCCCGTCCAAACTCCGCCAAAACACAAATCCACCGGTTATAAGTGATTCCTAACCTTTTAGTTAGGTATCCACCCCACTTCCCGACCCAAAATCCATAAAGTAAGCCGTTACTACGCCTCGAGTAAAGGGTGAAAAACAAAGTAAGTCGTTGTTCCGCCCAACCAAAAAGGCCAAAACAACCCCAAATAAGCCGTCACTCTGCCCGAGTGAACGAGCCAAAACCATCCAGAATGAGCAGCCATTCTGCCTGAATCACAACAACAACAACAACAACAAAGACTCCCTCTCCCTGAAGGACAAAGCGAGCACACTACCGCTCTAAAAGGTAATAGCCTTTAAGGGCGTTCTTTTTATTTATTATTTATAAAGTTATTATTTAAATCCGGCCCAATGTAGCCAATATTAGCCATTGTGCTGGCCGGATTATATTATGAAATATTATGTAAAAGAGCCGTTATAATGGCCAAATATTTTTAAATATATTTGTAATTATTATAAGGAAATGACTGCAAGTCCGTAAATAATGTAGCCACGGATGTATTTGTTTTATTTTTCTGTCTTTTAATGCTTTGTTTATTTGCTAAATAAATATAACAATAAGCGTACTTTAGCCAAAAACTATTTTTGAGACCGAAAGGGCGAGTTGGGTGTCTAGCACCTTCCCAACTCGTAACTTAGCCTCCGAGCCCGTTTTCTTTATCTCTGGTTTTTTTTTTTTTTTTTTGGTTTTGCTTTATTTTGCCTTAAAATAAAGATGGCGACTCTAAAACTTTTTGGATCCAGTGGGGCCTCGCAACACCTCTTTCTTGCCCTTTTCCGTTTTCCCCTAAAAAAGGAAAATAAGAATAAAATGGTGGTGTATTCCCATATGCTGGTATCCCCTAAACAAGGGATAACTTGATGCAGGAAACCCAAAGCTCCCATAGTGATCTGAAATGAGCCATAAGGCTATTTTTATAAAATCCATAGTGGGGGCGCCGTAACATCCTTTTTTGCACTTTTCCGTTTTCCCGTAAAAAAGGGAAAGCGGGAATGAAAGGGTGTTGCATTCCCATATCCTGGTATCCCCTAAAAAAGAGATAACTTGATGCGGGAAACCCAAAGTTCCCATATTGGATCAAAAATCCACTAAAGTCAACCGAAGCGCATTCCAACACGCTATTCTAGACAGCACTCCTCTCACACTTTTGATTTCGTCTTCCCCTAAAAAAGGGATGGTGGAACGAGAGCAGTGGATATCCCGCATCCGCACGTACACGCACCCCTATCCAAAGGCGCACGGGGCGCGGGCGCAACGTCGGGCGACCCACAGTGGCGACTCTGCTGGGGAGTTGTTTTATTTTAAATAAAATGGAGGGCTAGACTAATAAATGAAAACTTTTTTTGTTTTTATTTGTTTCTGACTAAAGTATGCTTGTTATATTAATTTATGCATTTGAATATTGCGTTCTTATACATCCGTATCTATATTTGTGGATATGATCTTCCATCTTGCTGCAGTTTCGTTCCGATAACTGTTACAGGTATATTTAAAAATATTCTTTTAAAAAAAATTCGAAAAATGAAAAAAAATATTATATATATGTTTACAATAAAAATTCCGGGCAGCACAATAAAATGGCTAGGGCTTTACTTTTAATATTGTTTTCTTTTCGGCCCTATATTATTATTATTTTTTGTTTATCATTTTCTTTTTATTTCATTCAATTTATAAATACTTGCATTCATTCTGTCATTTTATTTTGAGGACATAGGACAAATTTGTAATTAATAGGAGTAGATAGTTTCCCCACTTTTCTTTCTATTTCTTAATGTGATGTGCTTGCTTGCTTGTGCTCAAATTAAAAAGCCGAGAAAATCTACACGTAACAGCAAGACATGCCATATACATTTTTATTTTTCTGTTTATATATCTGAAAATGAATAAAGGCTTTACTGTTTTTTTAGATACCGCACACACGTGCACGCATATAGGTATATTCTGAACTGTTACCCTACACCATGACCAGCCTACCCCCTGCATAAGCCAACGCTAGAATGCATATAGATTCTCAGGACACTTCAAAAGACCGACCGGTTTTTGCATATTTGAATTGTGAGTCAGCCCCTGTCAAAAAAAAATTAAATAATGAAAAAAAATCACAAAAAATAAATAAATAATATATATATGAATAAAAAAAAGAGTGCGCAAGTAAAAAAAATGAAAATAAAATGCGCATGTCAAAAAAAGGGATATATGAATAAATACGCAGGGACCGATTTATTATTCTTTGATGCTCGACCTAGACCATTTCGAATGGTGGATCTTGGAAAGAGTATAGGCCCTTCGCCTGGGATCAGTCTGATCCTGGGGAGTCGAAAGGCAGGCGGAATACGTTGGTCCTATACTCTGGAGAAAGAATCCGCTGTTCCAGGAAAAGTCTTGAGACTGTCAAAATAAAGCGGGTGTTTATCCGGTCAACTGTAGGGAACATAAGTAAATAATAATAAAATATACTAATAAAAGGCACGCTATACTCCAAGCCCAGAAAGCCTTCAGCCAGCCTTCTGATGCCTCCTCCATAACCCATTTTCCTCAGAAACCTGGCCCGAATTTGGAAAGGCAGAGATAGTACTGGCCGGTTGATACGGGAAAATAGTGCAGAAATCAGAACAGAGGGTATCAGTTTCAGATCAGACAAGGGCAGCTTCAGTTCAGAAGGTACAAATCCAAGCAGTATAGCATCAGAAAGTGAACAGTCCGCTATGGGTACATATTCAGAGGCTCCAGGGTACGCTCCGACTCCGGCAATGCAGCAGTGGCTAGACCAGAATCTGGATGCACGACATGATCACTTGCTAAGCCAAATAGCAAGTCTTATGCAAGGTCCAAAACCCAGTGGTGAGGTGAACTCTTCCCCTACGGTCCCCCAGGAAGCATCAACATCTCATGTGCCTCCAAACCCAACTCCTCAGCCAAAACACTAACCCACCAAATACTACCACTACCCCGAATCCCAATCCTCCACCAAGTCCCTACTATCTAAATGCCAACCCTTACCCGTCATATCCTCCATATACTCTCCCGAGTGCCAATATTCCCCAGAGCCCAAATGACCTCCCTTTTCCTATAATCAACCCACTCCAAAATAACCCACATATAGACCCAAAAAGCTATAACCCACCAGGCCAAGTTACCACATACTTACCTTCAATGATCCTGGTCGCCCAGCCGAAACCGTCAATAACCCACCAACCCAGACTCCATACATGCAAAGCAATAATATTATCCATTAAAGCTTTTAACCAATCACTAGGATTTCCATATTTTAAAGCACCATTGTAAATCTTGGGTTTATGACAATTGTTAATAGAGTCAAGCACACAAAGTACATAAGAGGAAATATGAAAATAGTTATCAAATTTAGACAGCCTTTGAACACAAAGTTTAGGCCTACCCCTAGCAAGTTGATAATCACCTAAATCTCCAATTTTAGGAATTCCATTCATATTTTCATCCTCCTTATCTTCATTAACAATTTCAGGTTTTCCTACCATTTCATTTTGCACCTTATGATTTGCATCAAGAGAACTCATACCATAGGGATGCTCTACCGCAAAAGGAGCCATGGGAGGGGGAACATAAATAGCATGTATAAGTTGAATAGGAAGCAAGTAAGGAAATACAGTTTCGTCAAACACGACATCCTCACAAAATATGATTTTAAAATCATTTTCCTCTTTTAACCACAACCTATACTCACTCACCCTCTCCGTATACCCTAAGAAAACACACCTAACCGACCGAGGTTCAAGTTTATTGTTTTCTTGATGAACATAAGCAGCATAACCGAAAATACGTAAGTTTGAAAAATCAACATCACAACCAAAAAACACATTTTCAGGACATTTACCATGAAGCGGGATAGAAGGGGACCTATTGATCACATAGGCGGTGATCACAACCGCTTCTCCCCAAAATCCTATGGGGAGACCCGACGTCGTAAGCATAACTCTCACATGTTCTAACAGAGTTCTATTCATACGCTCGGCAATATTGCAAGGGAATGATTTTTCATGATCAATCCCACTCTCAACGCAGAATCTCTCGAACTCACCATTACAGAACTCTAACCCACTATCCGTCCTAAGTTTCTTGATTTTCTTACCGATTTGATTTTCAATTAAAAGTTTCCAACTTTTGAATTTTTCAAAAACATCGAACTTACCTTTTAAAAGGAAAACCTAGACTTTTCGTGAAAAGTCATCAACAATAGATAAACCATATCTATTCCCACCATGTAAGGGCACACACATAGGACCGCACACATCCGCATGAATCAACTCAAGACAATCTTTGCTAGAGAACTTTCCTAGAGGGGGAGGTGGAAAACTAACCTTATCATGTTTGCTTTTCACATAAGTATCGCATAAAGGTTCACAAGAAATCGCATCATTACCCAAAAAATCATTTTTGTGTAATATTTTTAAGCCTTTACCACTTAAATAACCAAGTCTTTTATGCCACAAATCCGGTTTTTCATCCATAAAAACACTTGTTTGATTTTCAATAAAAGACACAGGCACAACATTGCAAACATATAAATTCTTTTGTTTTCCAGCTTTGAAAATAACCAAATTCCCTTTTGAAATTTTCATCAAACCCCTTCCCTATCTACCCTCTAATCCATCGTCTTCCAAACATGCACAAGATATCAAATTGTTACGCAAATTAGGAACTTGTCTCACATTTTCCAAAGTCAAAATATTACCAGAATCAAATTTCAAGCACACATTGCCAATTCCAGCAATTTGACACGTTTTCTCATTAGCCAGAGAAACAGAACCAACATCAACTTCTTTATAAGTAGTAAACAATGATTTCAATGGTGTCATGTGATAAGTACAACCAGAATCTATAAGCCATTCAATAGCACATGCAGAATGCATAGAATTCACAACATTATCACAAGAATCAGTAACCATAAACACATCAGTAGAAACATTACTACTAGAAGCTAAGTTGCAGTCATCGTGCTTACTAAAATTCTTATTTTGACTTTTCCTTTTAGGGTTAGGGCACTCCCTTTTATAATGTCCCGATTCACCACAATTGTAACAATTTCTATTATGTTGACTAGAATTGTACCTATCCTTGCTTTTACCTTTTTCATTATGCCCATTATTCTTATGAACATGTCTACCTCTTACCATATTAACCTCACTAGTTACCTCACTAGAAATCGAACTAGACTTCCCTTTATTGACCTTTAAATCTAACTCCTTACTCTTCAACCCGTTAATCACCGTATCAAGTTTAACTTGGTCTCTACCATATTTGATTGCAGACTTAACATCAGAGTAAGATTCCAGTATATCATTTAATAGGACAATAGAAGTATAGTTATCTATGTGCTCATCACCCGTTTGCTTTATTTCTTGAAATAACTTGGTAAAATCATCAACATTATCTTCGATATCTTTATTGAGGTCTAATTTAAAACTAAAGAGTTTTTCTAAAAGATATGTCTTATTAGGCAAATTCTTGTGACAGCCCGACCCGAATTCCAATGCGGAATCCCAAGGTCGTGCCGTCAAGACAAGCTAAAAGATGGACAAGCACCCGCTAAGCGTAGTGGTGCGAGTCAAGAGTTGAACCAACAAACTCTAACAGGAAAGAAAAGCCATAACGGCAAAACCGAATAACCAAAAACTAAAGCCTGCGGAAGCAAATCATAGATGGGACCAAATCCTATAGTTTTAAACTAAGGAATACCAAGCTGAGAGACGACTATCTCTCGACAAATCTACGACTCGCGTGACGCAACATTGCGCACGTACAACAAACCATCGGCAACCTAAGGCCGGCGAAGCAACAAGAATACCAACCTGATAAACGACAACTCAACGGCTATAACATGCCGGAGGAATAAATCAACTAATGAATAAGATATTCAAATTCTAACAACTAAACACAAGTCTCACGACTAACGTCGTCGGAGATGACAATACTAACAATAACGGGATGAGTGAGCTAAAGCATGCTCGAAATAACAAAGGAATAACTTCTAAAAGATACAACAGCTCGACTAACGAGTCGGCTACCAAAATAATACAACAACAATACTAACATAGTCTACCCAAGTAAAGTCTACATAACTTTACATCCGTGTCTCACAAATACAAATAACTGAATAATAATAAATCCAAGCTAAAAGCCCGGAAGACCACCTTCTAGGAATCACTATCCGAAGCCGCCACGCATGCTAACGGGATCGCTGCAAAAACTAAGGAAAACAAACACACGAAATGAGTCATAATGACCCAGTAAGTTACTAAGTGCACATGTATGGCATAGCATGTCGTGGCATGGCATAATGCACAATATGTATAAAATCATGGTATCTTTATAGTCTACCAATAATAAACTTGTATCAGATCATCATGTGACATAAACTGCATAAACCACATAACACGTTCTTTTCATATAAGTGCTTATACCTAAGCACGTAAAACCAATATCTGGGTCTAGCTCTTCAAATGATCATAAACTGGGTTTCAATCCTCAAATGATCATAACTCACCAGTTCTCTTTAATGAGTTCCTCGTTACATTCATCCGACTCCGGGGATGAGAAATGGGAGCTCGATATCAGGCTAGGAGCCGCTAATACGAGACCACATCCCACTATCGGCCAAATAGTGAGGAGAAAGGGTACCAATGCGGCGATTCATAGCGAATGTTTCCAAAGGCCATGAATCGTCCCATTGCCGACAAAACGACCAAGACGCCAGCTGGACTCAAAATCAAGATGATCAAGTAGATTATTTACTTGTATAACCCAATAAGGACCAAGTTCATCATAAAAGAACTTATTAATTCAAGTAGATCATAATGCTCTACAAAACCAATCAACAATGCACATACTTGTACACACTTAACATATTCAACTAACTTGTAAGTTTAGTTCAAAAACCACGTATTGAGGTATTCATAAACCTCAAGTCATAACCAATTCAAGAATAGCATATAAGCTCAACAATTCACAACATGAGGTCTACCAAAGTCCTCAACTCAAGATTAAATCAAAGACCACTACTTAGTCTAAGAACCACCACAATTCAAACTTAGCTTTAAGCTTCACTTAAAGGCACACCGGACTTAGCCAAAGTCCTTATAGCCGACATCATCAAAACCCATCTCATGAATGACAATACTACCTTGTAGTCTAAATCCCGCAAGTATTTTCATATGCTCGCGACTAAATTCCTTATAGCGAATTCATCGAATAACCATTACTAAATAGTACTCGAGACCATGGGTTGGTCTCTAATACTCCGTGCTTTACAAGCACGCTCTAAACAAGTTCCCAATGGGTCTCTATAACATGAGTGTCTCCATTGGACACAACAAGATACTCGGATGCGCACAACATAAGCAAACGAGACCCGAACATCGTAGGGTCTCAATCAAAGGCTTGTTATCTCATTATTGGCCTCACAAAGACTCCGTTGAGTCTTAATTCTATATTCCATTCTTTATGTGTTTCATAGCCCCAAAGTTAAACATTTCATTCATATAAACTACAAAATCCCAAAGTTCATTCTGCTTGATTCCCAAGCCCTAAACCCAAGAATTCATCATAATCATAATCAAACGAAATCCAATTGTCGAGGATTCCAACCCGAATTCATTAACACAATAATGGACTTATTTCGACTCCGTTGAGTCTAAAGGCTTGGTTTCAATATTTACATGATTCATCAATCCTAACATTTGCACCCACATCGATTAACAATAACTTCCAATAGTTCGGGCTTGATTCTCAAGCCCCCAAATTCATAACCAACCCAACATAATTCATCCTCTTCAAGGCATTAACAAGTTCATAAATCCTACAATCCACAAATTAGGCATATTTCCCCAATGAACCCAAATAGCATATAGACATGATTTCTAGCATGCTCTTAAGCCTAGAAACACATAATAAAGAGTAATCACACACTTCATCAATCATAAAATTACTCTACAATTGCTCTTACAAGATACACTTCCAAAATCCCCAAAATTGGGCAAACATAAGCACAAGTGTTCATTGCCCACAAATAGCATACAAGTTGTTTTCCTTAGGGCCAATGAACCAAAATCAAAGAAAGGTAACTTACCTAGCTTGAGTGAAAACTCAAGAGAACACAAATCCGATCGGTGAAGTCGCTTCTACTGCTCGCCGAGGGCTTCAAGAATCCCAAGTTTGAAGGAAATCGGGTGGTCGGATCGCCTTGGATCGAAGAGAGAAGAGCTAGGGCTCAAGAGTCTCCCATGGAGCTCTCTCTCTAGAATACGATGTGGAGGAAGAAATGAAGAGATTTTCAGAATTAAAAGGGTTGTGGGTATTTATACCCCCAAATTAAGAAGGGCACAAGGGACATTTCTCAAGTGCAATTAGTGGAGATTAGGGATAATCAAGCTCTAATCCAACCTTAATTAACTTCTAAATAATGTTAGACATGTTTGGTTAAGTATGAGAGGTTAGGAAGGGTTTAGGGGGTTTAAGGAGGGTAGAATAAAACACGCCACAACTCAAACAGGGAAGAAAATCCCAAATTTCGCTGAGGCGGCGCCTCAACTACTCCATGCGGCCGCCTCACCTCTTCTGCACATAGTGGTCTCAAGATTCGAGGCGGCGCCTCACTCCATCCCATGCGGCCGAACCTCCAAAACTTGGTCTAAACTTGATCTAAATGATCCCAAACTTATGGGCAACCATTCTAGGTCTAACCCAACTCAAAACAAGTCTAAAACACACCCAACAACTCCCCGAAACAACTCCGAGCGAACCGAAGGGGTGCAACAACGGCAACCGGGACGACACGACTCGAAATCAAACGAGCAATGAAAGGAGACTTTAAGGCAAGTCTAAGGGCTAATGAAGAAGCTTAAATACTTCTAGGAAGTTGAATAACAACTTAGGGAAATAAGAATCCCAAAGAGAGGCGATTACGCCGATTCTCGAACTACGCGAGAGACGAACCATTCCAAAACTCCCAAATCTTCGATAGACTTAAGGAACACCTCCAACTTGAAGTCTAACACATCTAAACATGTTAATAAACCATCTTAAAGAGGTCTAGGACCCAAACCGAGGTCACGAACAAAACGGAAGTAAACCCTCATCATCGCCGCATTCTCGACTATCGCCGGTCACGACTTGTGACTTTAGCAAGTCAACAACTATATGGAGTCTCTAAATAATGTTTTGGTCTTAATATGGTCTTCAAACATATCTAGACCCTCTCGCAAACCCAAACATACTGGGAAGAAGAATGAAGCACGCAAACCGAGACAACGGCGAGCGGGCCACACCCTCTCCATTTAAAAAGAATTGCCCCGAATTCTAAATCATGATACAAACCAACATTAGGTCCACACTCAACCACAATAAACACGAGGGTTAAACTCTAATAATCCAAATTCGAAAGTCTAAGAATTCCAATAGACACAACAACATCAAGACTTACGGTTGAAAATAACATGACTCATACTTGAGTCGCGAATACACATATGAACACATTACGCCAATCATGTAGGCAAAATCCCAAACTTCAACATAAGAACACATTTAACTACCGAAACTATTTGTTTCGGGCACATCATGAAATTCAAGCACAAAAGATTCTAAGTTACAAGAATTAATAATTGCTTATGGAGCAATTCACAAACAAATCAAAGATAACCAAATGGCATTTCAACTATGCAAATCATACTCGCGATTTCCTATCGCGGTAAGAACATACGTTAACACAATGCCATGTTTTGAAAATTCTTTCCATCTATGTCCATCCATTTGGTAACGGGTATAGTCAATGTTTAACCTACTCACTACCAATCTCTAGTCCACCAACGAACTTTTGATCACCAATTTAGGGTACCGACTAAATTGGATTTCAAAAGCTGTTGCAAGGATGCGAAGGTTCATGATTAAAAAGGTTCTAAGCATCCTTTAATAGTCTCCTATGCTAAGGTAATGAATGAACATGATATTATGAGATGAGAATTTAATATACTACTATGTAATTGCATCAAGTAGGTGTTTCCTACAACTAATGCATATAACCTGAATAAAAATCAAAACCAAGTAACAAGGCCTATTACCTTGACAATCAACAATCATAGTTATCACAAAACTCGTGTACCTAGTACACTCAACCAAGATGGCTTCCATAACGATCGCCAAGGCTACTAATGCCCTAAACGCCTATACTCCGCAAAACTATCCTTTCTAGGCCTCTAGACCAAATCTACAACCACACACTAAGCATCCTAACACAACGTTAACGCCTCAATACTCACCTGAAGCCGCCTATCTCTCCTGCAACCGTGATTATCTAAATCGCAACCTTCAACCTTCTCGCCGAGTGTATATCTTACTCGCACAATAACCCTTAACAACAATATAGTGTAATATTACTCATTACATAAAATATATCCTTATAGAATATACAAACATTATACCAAACCAATAAATATCAATATACAATTCATACTTTATATATTCATATATATACATTATATACCATGGTCCTTATGTATATCCCAAGACAAAACCACAACCCATATATAAATATAGTCTTATATATACATAGACTAAACAAGAATCCATTTAATGTACATTACCTACCGTAATCCACAAAATAAACCATCATATATCAATCTCACATTGGGTATTATTCCCGATCAAGCAAATAACCAATATTACAATACACCATATAATGTATGTATGAATGCATTACGAGCTACCGATCATTAAACGTGTACTCATATTAACTTAATAGTAACAACGGTATAATTTACTTATATTTATATACAAGAATATACCTTCCTATTTCTGATAGGTCTCAAAACCCCGCAATGGCCAATCGCCACGCCAAGATCTACCTCAAACTCTAGGTCCGCCCACCAATGCTCTCTTGGAGCCATCGATTGTTGACTAGTACTTCCGCATCGACACCCTCATCTTCTGGGCAATCCTTACGAACATGATCACCGCCACAAGCGAAACACTTTCCCGCTTTACCCCAACATCCTGCTCTCTGCATGTCCCGGCCCTCATACAAAAAATTACATGTTAACTGGCCGCCTCGCCGCCTCCGACCAGAGGTAGGAACGCCACCGCCTACCAAGACGCGTGATTTCTCGATTAACTTTCTCGAGGTGCCGCCTCGCCTCTATTACCATCATCATTGCCCCTAGTACTCGAGAGGCTTTCGAGCATACTCGATGTCCAACTCTATCATACGACACGACTGATAATCCGAAGTTGTAATGGAACGAGCCGCCTACTTATATTTCATCTTTAGACCCTTCACAAACCGTTGGGTCTTCCTAGCCTCATCAGCACTAAGTAACCACAATAGCGAGCCAACTCGCGAACTTCGCCGAATACCGAGCCACCGCCATAGCTCCTGTTCCAATGCCATGAACTCCTCCTCTTCTCGAACTACCGCTGAATGAATCGCGCTAAACCCATCGTGAAGTTTTCCCACACTCGAGGCACTCCCCGTGACTCCAACTATCTCGAACACATGCCACCAATGGTCACCGCACCAATCAATTTAAACACCGCTAGGTCACCATCTCTTCGACGACAACCCATACCGCAAAGATCTCCATGTTTTCTATCCAAAGCCTGCTTAGAAGCATCGGTCCTCCATCGTAGCTCTCAGTTCCAACTTCAAGAATCTCAAGAAGGATAGATTTGTCTTCCATCCCAAACATCCGCCGAGGGGTCACACGCGGATCCGTGAATATTCTCCCCTCTCTCGCAGAGCTACCGAGCTGTACCCGAAGGGTCTACTAGAACTAGCTCCACGCCCCCGACATAATACGCCTACAAAGAACACTCATAATAACTCAACAACAACCCAACCCAAACTAGGCCAAGGAACCTATCCTCGCGAAATAGCTAACCTATAGCTCGATATTAATCAGGATACCGAATTCGAATTCCAATGCGAATCCTGCCGGTCGTCAAGACAAGCTAAAAGATGGACAAGCACCCGCTTGCTAGTGGTGCGAGTCAAGAGTTGAACCAACAAACTCTAACAGAATGAAAAAGCCATAACCCAAGAAAAACCGAATAACCAAAAATTCAGGAAGCAAATCATAGATGGGACCAAATCCTATAGTTTTAAACTAAGGAATACTAAGCCGAGAGACGACTATCTCTATTAAATCTATTTACTCGTGTGACGCAACATTGCGCACGCATAACAAACCATCGGCAACCTAAGGCCGGCGAAGCAACAAGAATACCAACCCGATAAACGATAACTCAATCCGCTATAACATGCCGAGGAATAAATCAACTAATGAATAAGATATTCAAATTCTAACAACTAAACACAAGTCTCACGACTAACGTCAGTTTTAGAGATGACAATACTAACAATAACGGATGAGTGAGCCAAAGCATGCTCTAAAATAACAAAGGAATAACTTCTAAAGATACAATACCGACTAACCAGTCCTACCAAAATAATACAATAACAATACTAACATAGTCTACCCAAGTAAAGTCTATTAACTTTACATCCGTGTCTCACAAATACAA
>JABEVN020004038.1:0-15848 GCA_013146195.2 Codonopsis lanceolata | reverse complement strand
ATCAGCTAACTAGGGTTTATCTTGGTCGCGAGTATACGTGTTTAGAGGAATTTTAGTAGCTTAACAGTCAGCCTTTGATTTATCGTAAAATTAATCGCGTATAATTTTCTCTTGTTCTCCACTTTCTCGTTTCTCTCTTTTGCACTAGGCGAGCCTTCTATTTATAGGCCGAGAAATCTTAACCCATGGCTAAGTAGCAAATATTTTATTTTGTGCTTTAATGTGTTGTACCCTGGCTTTAAAAGGTTATACCAAAGAACGATCAAGAGACTGAGAAAACAATTTTGGGTGCCCCTACTACACTTTTTGGGTGTCGCACCCAAAGTGTAGCAGTCGCGCCTTTTTGTTTTTTCTTTCATTTTACTCCCATATTGTTCCTTGTTTGTCCGTTGTTTCGCCCTTGACACTTTGAACCCCCGAAAGTTAATGTCATTGTCTGTTAGTCCTTTTTACTAGATTTAACATTTTATAGAATGTTACAAACATGGGTACGAAATTGAGGTGTCTACACCTAGTATAATAATCCTTAATATTTTAATCTTTCATTTTCAAATTCTCTAATTCTCCCAAGAGTTTGAAGATTCACGTTATTTACCTTTAAATCACCTTGGAACTCCTTTTGAAGAATCTCTCATGCTTGGTCGCGGTCGCTCTCATAATTCTTGAAAACAACTCGTTGACACGCCTGGTTGGAGATACGAGAGAGCCTTTGCATCCTTCTTTTGATCCTCCTTCAATTTCTTCTTCCGGCCTCCATCATCCAACGCCGTCGGATCTTCCTGGTTGTACAAAACCGTCTTCAACATATTCCCACGCATCTTTGGAAATGAAGATTGTTTTCATCTTCACGATTCAATTATTAATTCTCACCAAAATACGAGGATTGGTGGTGAATCACTTGAGTTGGACATTTTTTAACTAACCGATTGTCTTGGATTGATTTGATTGGTGGCTAAGAACTACCTTCTTCAAAGCCCAAGCTCGATACCACTGTTAGATCGAAAGATAGTACTTTATGTTTTATGGGAGGATATGTGTTCGAAAATCAGTAGAGAAATATGGAGAGAGAGATGTAGAGAAGAAGACTATAATTTTATTTCTCAACTCACAACTTTCACCAAACATAGCATGAGTATTTATACTTGACATAGGATCATTCTAGACTAATTCATGATCCTAACTTTAAGAGATACATGAACTATCTAACGCATTAAACCGATTCATGAATATTTGAGAATTCCAAAAGCTTTCAAAGACATTAATTAACAAGTCCTAATTAAAGCCGGATGAATGTTATGCATAGCGGAATCAAATAGCAAACAATCACAAAATAATAGCAAGATCAATCAAAAAATTAAGTAGAGAGATTGGGTTAATGGACTTTCAAAATTTTATTATGGCCAACATTTTACATGTTATATGGTTACACTTATATACAAGGATACAATACTAAAGCCTAAACCGCCTTAAACAAAGAAACAAAAGGAAAACAGCATCAGCGGCCGACGCACCGCACCATTCCACCTTCTCCCAACACCTGCCGCTGCCGCCCAATGCACGCAACCGCTTCGGCTCTAGAACCTCCTCCAAACTATGCGATTGCCTGACGCGACCGCTTGCCGACGCGGTTGCCTTTCCAAACTGGCCTAAAGCATGTTAAATCGAATCATTCCATTCTCAACAATGGATTAGTGAGAGAGACCAAAGTGAGAGAATTGGGGGGGTCGGTTACACCACTGAATTGAAGATAAAGTAAAAAGAAATATTTTGACCCCTACTCTTTATACAAATGACATGTGCATTTTTTTATATTGGACCCCTTGGTTTCTAAATCACACAAAGTTTTAGAGGGCAAAAAGGATTTTACTTAAACTTAACATCTTCGCCTAGCTTCCGTCAAAAAAGGGTCCTCTTACATCATAACTTCTGTACAGTAGCAAGAATAACAATTTTAATCTTTTGGTGACTACATTGTAAATTCTCAAAAAGTTGGATGGCCCAAATATTGGTTTTGATTAGTGGTGGTTCTGTTCTCGGCTTGGTTTATGCCAAAACCACAAACCGAACCGCCCCTATGGTTAAAAAATCTCAAATCGAACCGAACCGAACCGAGAAGATTTGGAACCAAACCGATTCACTCGCTTTGGTTTTGTGGTTTATATAAATTATTTTAATCAAATTAACTAACATTAAAAATAACAATAAAAATAAGATTTTAATTTAAAATTAACACCAAAATTGGGAATTAACCTACTAACAACAAATTATCATAAAGAAAACAATACAAATTTAAAAAAACACAAACAATGGAAGAATATAATATATATATATATATATATATATATATATATATATATATATATATATATATATATATATATATATGTATATATATATATATGTATATATATATGTATATATATATATATATATATATATATATATATATATATATATATATATATATGACTAAATCAAAAAGTTTAGATTATGTATATAAATTGATCAAAAGATTCAAAATAGTTAATAAATGTAATATAATATAATATATATTATATAATAAATAAATAAAAATATATAGATTTGTTTGGTTCCAATTTACGCCTCTAATTTTGATATTGCTAAAAGACTAATAGATGCGTACATGTAGATTTGTTAAAAAGGCCGGAAACATGAAATGGTTAGGGTTGAGAAAACCCAACCCGTTTAATAAACCAAGCAACCATATAGGTCACCGCAAATCGGGTTGGGTTGGCGGGTTCTAGGGTCGCCCAAGTTAGAAGCTTTTAGCTAAAATGAGGTTCAAAATGTTAATTGAGATTCGAATCAACACAACCTCTCAAAAGGATAGGAACTTATGGATTACCACTTACATCATTCAACCATCTTGACTGGTTTGTTTTAAATTCCTATGCGTAATATATATTATCATTTTATTGGGTAAATCAATGTCTATTCCCTGTTAGCTTTGTGATGATGCATGTGTATTTGATGAAAGTCAAACCCAAACATGGTCGTAAGTACAGTTCTAAGACAAATAAGTTTCCAAAATTGGTCAAAATGAGATTTTTGGATACATAATTAGATATGTTAAAATGGTCAAGAACCGCATGGTTGACCCTGCTAATCGAGAATCGTAAAGGGTTAGGGTCGGGAAAATGCAACCTGTTAAAATTCCGTGCTAAACAGGTTGACCTTAGTATTATATTTTACTATTTGATTAAAATATTTGATTGTATTAATTTCTTACCAACATTTATTTTATGTTATTTTATTATTGTAGATGAAGAGGATAATGATGTTGAAAAAAATATTTTTTCAAAAGAAAACTCGATTTCATGTTTTTAATTCGTATTGTTAATCGTTGTCACTTGTCCGTCAATATGTTTGTTACTTAACTTTTATTTTTTGATTTAAATAAGACATTATGTGTTAATAGGGTTGATCTTCTTAAACCGTATCCTGGGTTAGATTAAGGTTGTGATTTGAGTGGTCCATTTAACCCGCAATCTTATAGAGTCACAACCCTATAAAACTGACCCTATAAGGTTAGGACCAATCAAATTTAATATTTCTGCGTAAATGCGTATATGATCTGCCTCACCGAGCTCTCATTAAAGTAGCATACAAGTGGCACCTTGCTTTAGGTATCAGAGAAGAGATTTTGTGAAAGATACCAGGCCTATCACTCTCGGCGAAAATTAAAATTTTAATGGAAGAAATTTGCGACGGGTTCCTTCTACATAATTTTAAATCACTTTGAACCTTTATATTTTTTTTTGTAACCCAAAAAAAGTATTATGATACATAAAATAAGACATTTTCATGCATTGTGATTTACAAATAATGCATCACTATTTATGATTTTTTGCATGCAATGTATAAAGTGTATTTTTCAGTTATGAAAAAAATATAAAGATATAAAACGATTAAAAACTTTTAAAAAATGGATAGACGAGTAATTTTTTTGCTTTAAAGCATAGCGGTAAGATTTTTAATTCTTTAAGTTTTTTGCACTAATTTTGTTTTTGTTGTTGAAAAGAATGATATATTTGAAATAAAAAAATTATATGGCTTAATATTTTAAAATGAAGTGAAACATTCAAAAATGAAATAGTTGAGACTGTAGTATTCCTCGAAATATGATGTATGGATAAAATTAGGAACACAAATGAAGATTAGGGAATATGAGGGGCCGGGTCGGTCAAAATCAAATAAAGAAGCTATAGGTGATATATATATAAAATTCAGGTAGTCTAAAAATAGCAAAATCCGTCAACATTTGCATTTCTAAAATAGTAACCCCTATTTACTAGAAACATTTAATGAATTATATAATTAAATAATACAAAACAAATACATTATTTATAATTCCTTGAAACTAACACATGAGAATTAAAACTAATGCATTAATTGTTTTATCATCCAAACACATCTTTTATGCATACATTTGTTAGTCTTCCACTGTGGCCAAATCTATATATATATATATATATATATATATATATATATATATATATATATATATATATATATATATATATATATATATAAATAAAGCATTTAATGAATTCTATAATTAAATAATACAAAAACAAATACTTATATATAATATTAAAAAATATTTAGAAGGACGGTTCGATTCGATTCGATTTGACATAAGAAATCGCAAACCGATCCGAATCACTTGTTTTTTTATTTTTTCAAACCAAACCGAACCACTCTGACTTCAAAACCGAACCAAACCGCTCGATTCGATTCGATTCGGTGGTTAGGATGTACAACCCTAATTGCAGCCCCTCCCTAAAAAATCAACATGTCCCTCACTTTAAGAATTTTAAAGAAATAAAAATAATCTACTTAAAAGAGTTTTCTTTTTCCAAATTATTTGACACCTTTATTTTAAATGAAACATCTTTAAATAAATTTCATTCGTTCCAAAATTATCATCCTGCTTAACTTGACACACATATTACAGAAAAATAATTGACTTTATTATTAATATTGATATAACGTGTAACTTTTATAATTAAAGGAATAAGAAAAGATAACGCTAAAATAGTATTCCCTCTGTTCCATCTCAAAAATTCATATTTGAATATAACTGATATTAAAGTTTGTCATTATTAGAAAAAAGAAAAATCTTTAAACATAATCAATATGCTAATATCAAATATAAATAGTAGACTTGAAATGTTTTGAAGATTGAAAACATAATTAAAAGTGAACTCTAAAAATGAAATATCTCAAAATAATATGATACCCTCTTTGCCCGAAACAAATAAACTAAAAATATCATCTTAAAAATGAGAGACAACAATGAACCATTTACCTGAAATGAATTATTAATGTAATAGGCACTATGTTCTATAGGTGCCAATAATTTACCCTCTAGCGGTAGAGAGCTTGCTCTAATACATATCATCTTAAAGTCAAGGGTGCATCTCCAAACTAATTAGTTTGTGGGAGTTGTGGCTTCACTATCTTTATTACAACTAATTTCATACTTGTACGTTAAATGCATAAATATATATCTATTTTAATTATGTTATATTTAAGTTAAACGAAGGTAAAAAATAAAATTAGAAGAATAAGTTAAAAATAATGTTTGAGACAACTGCTTAAATAGAAATTCATTCTTTGTTAGTAAAATTATAATTTTTTTTAAAAAATCTTTGTTCAAATTTTGTAGTAATAATTTCATGATTTAATGATGGATATTGTCCAAAAAAAAATCTGATATAATTTTAACGAATCTGATGAAATGACCCAAAAAATCATATCTATAAAATAAATTCCATTTTCCCCCCAATCTGAAATATAGTAATAAGTAATTGTGTACATACGTGATTTCGATGATTTTTTTTTTTGTGATTATAATTCAGATACGGTGAAATTGACAAAATTTATACAATATTTAATTTTTTGTTGAAATTATAAAATTGGATCTATAAAATTTTCTATATATTTTTCTAGATCTTTCACTTATGTATAAATGATGGATATTTGTTAGTATAATTTATTGGATATGATGAAATTACCAAAAAAAATCAAATATAAAATTTCCAATTTCTTTTTTCATTTCCATTTAGTTGTATTTGTTGCTTTACATGTGTTTGGACACGTTGTTTAAATTTGAAACTTAATGAAGGAAAACTTCCGAAGGTGTGTGAATTGATGGAAAATTTTATGGAATGTCAAAAGTGTGTTGGATTTCATAGTACTCCCTCCATCGCAAATTATATGACGTTTTGAGAGAGTTTTTTTTTTTTTTCCAGCAATTTTCAAAGAACTTTTTTTTTTCCTAATTCAACCTATATTTATTGACTCCGTGTAAGGGTAAAATAGGCATGACCTATTTTATCTTGTTTTCACCTTTCTTGGTCAAAGAAGAATTTTATTTTAGTCAATGTTTATTTTAGGAGTTAGATTTTGTTTAGATTATTTTTGGTAGATTGGTGTGTTTTTTGATAGGAAAATCTTTAGGAAAATCTTTTAAAAGATTTTGGAGATTTAGTTATACATGTTTGGTAACTAAATCTTTTAAAAGATTTTAAAGATTTAGGCAACATATTTTTGGTAACTAGATTTATGTAAATAAATTTGTTATTTGATGTATCTTAGTCTTAATAGGAAACATAATCTTTCTTAATATTGTATTAATCTCTTTCCTAGTAGGAATTGTTTTTCCTTGTGCCGTGTTCTACAGGCTGGTGCGCTATATATACAGAGGTGATTTCCTGGTTGAGATGCGACGCTGCAAGAGCTTACAAGAGAGAAACTACGCAGCAATACCCGAAAGAGCCTAGAATCAGATTCTGTGCAGAAAGCTGGTGTGTGCCGAGAGCTTCTAGTTGAAAATTATTCTAAGAACTGTGTGAGAGAAAAATAATTTGAAGTCTTGTGTGCCAAGCCTGAGAGAAGAGAAGAATAACCCATTCACGAAGACTATCTGTCATTGCTGCTAACTGGTGCTTTAAACTTCGGGGAACACATCTTTGTGTTTGAAGTTTTGTTTTTGCTTCGATCGGTGTGATTGTTTTGGAAAGCATTCTTGTTTTTTTTAATTCTTTCTTCCCACGTTTGTTCTAGTAGTTTATGTGGGTTTTGTGAATCTCCAAGATTCTATATCTTGTGAGATTTTTGTGTGCTTGTTAAGGTTCAAAAACAGTGTTGACTTTAATATATTTTGTTGCCTTGAGGCTTGATCTACAAGTTTGATACTTGTAGATTGTTTTTCGTGATTTTCTATCTTACTAAGTGTGTTAAATTTCAAATCTCAAAACAAAACTTCCGCTGCAAATTTCTGTTACACACTTTCGGTTCACATTGTTATCGCTATTGTTGCAACATTCATCGCAACATTGGCGGAACATCATTCCATATTGAGATTCCGTGGCATCGCGTTCTTTCAATTGGTATCGAGCCTTCTTGATATCACTAAGAGTCGATTCTGCTTAAAAGGCGTGATGGATTCTCAAGATGAGAAGCGTGGTTGTTAGATCTCTACTCTCACAAATGCTAATTATTCTATATGGAAAGTCAAGATGCGCATCTTCATCAAATCCATTGATGAAAAGAGCGTGGCTTGTTGTTTTAAATGGTTGGAGTCCTCCCAAAAGTTGATTCGGATGGTGATGTCAAGATCACCAAAGAATGCAGTGGACCAATGATGATAGGAACAACGCTTCTTTTAACTCGAAAGCCTTGTCGCTATTTATAAGGCCTTAGATGCAAATACTTTTAGGGTAATAGCAAATTATGAATCGCCAAAGATGTGTGGGAGGCCCTTCGGACTTTATGTGAAGGACGCTGCCAATGTTCGTTTTTCTAAACTAAGAATGCCCAAAGACTCGTTTGCCTTGAATGCTGCTTTGTTTATGATTCGATTACGAATATCACAGTTGGTTCGACCAAATGTGTCACCCGATGTTGCAACATCGGAAGTAACATCGGGAGAAACATTGTTAATGCGGCGTAAACAGAGAACAATTTTGTTTTAATTCCACGATTTGCAGAGGATGATGAACATTCGATTCAGATCTATTTGGAAGGGTACAAAGAGTCGTACAAGGATTGGGAGAAAAGAGCTCATCAAGTTATAGTGCTTGGAAAGGCAAATGAGCCGAAAAAGGCTAATGAAGAACAAAAGAATGCATAGTGAGGCTGGAGAGTGTCCTAAGTAGAAAGGATGTGGAGATTGAGAAGTTAAAGGAGCAGCCTTACTCAAGCAAAAGAGACCATGACCAAGTGGAATTCTAGCAAACAAAGGTTGATGATTTCTTTGAATTCGTAATACTTCTAGATCGGTATTGGTTTTGTCCCTAAGGTATTTGTGAAAGAAGGAGAAGGAACATCTCGGAACCAAACAACAATGAAAGTTTTCTGAAGCGTTTTTGTGAAAAACCGAGAGTAAGAAAGAAAAATTATGTTTGTCACTTCGCCATAAGCTTTGGTCACATACAACCCTTTTGTTTTTGAAAAAGGCCATGTATGAGAATGAAATGAGGCAAGATTTCTTTGAAAAAACTCATTGGCGAGAATCGTATGAACGCGCTGCGACCAATCGCCCAATGTTGCAACATTGGCGGACACATTGAAGCCTCATTCAAAGACAAATCGAAATTTTTCAAAAATCTCCAACCTCAAAGTTTTTAAACAGATGTGGGTTCCTAAGGGTAGTAATGACAAAGGCAAGTCCAAATATTGTGAACCCTTTGATATATGTCACGGTTCTAAGCCGTCCTATGATGAATCTCCTCCAAAATGTTGAACCAAAGATCGAAACTGAACCTGCACATGATCGAGACTAAACTTGCATATTAGAAAGTTCACCAATGTTATTCACAATGTTTCACCCAATGTTTCACCCGATGTTGCAACAATGGGAGCAACATTGACAGAAACGCAGATTCGAAACAGGTCTGAACTTTCGAATCAGGTCCTGTACATTCAGAAAATCGAGTCAAATTTGAATGGTTGCAGCCATGATATTCCTAGCGATTCGGAAAAACCATCCAATCTCTCAAGTGATAGGTGATATTCATGATGGGATATACACAAGGAGAAGAGGTAAGGTTGAATCTCAAAAATTTGCATGCTTATCAAAATATTTTTGAGAGAAGCTTAAATCTTAAATTTTATGGATGCTTCAAATGATCAAAGATTATGTGTTCACATTGATGTGTTAACCTTGTTTTTTGATAACACCTATGCATTTTGCTTAGCACAAAAATCCAGTTCATTATTCTCGAACTAATCACATTAATATAAGACACCATTTTTTTAGAGACTTGGTTGATTATGTAAATTGTTTGCATTGAACATGTTGGGACCGAAAATCATCTTGCTGATATATTTGCCAAGTGTCTTGTTTTTGAGAGATTTTTCAATCTTTGGAAATCTCTTGTGTTTTGTGTGCCATATGATTTTACACTTAGTTGTAATAAAAAAAAAAAAAAAAAGGCATGATTGCATTTTGTCTTTAGAGGGCACTCTAGATCAATTGACTCACATGTATGTGTCTCTTGTGGTTGCTTGGGAATTTCATTCAAAATCTGTTGTGATTTCATTGTTATGATTCTCTCTCTCTCCCAGTTCTTGAGTATGTTTAAAGTCCACAAAGGAAAGAGCTACCTTTTGAAATTTTTGGGATGCTGCAATTTGTCAAGGTACTATGGAACTTAGGTTCTCATGGGTTGATCTTGAGTAAATTGACTCCCTTTAATTGAAAAAGTGTGAAAGCTACCTAAAGGAAAAGAGCTACCTATGAACAAGGTTGTGGCACCTTTCTTTTGGGACTATGAATCCTCGGATTTCATGGGTTGATCAAATGCAAAAATGCTTCCCTTGGTAAATAGTGTGAAAGGTTCCAAGTGGCATGTTTTTATAGCTTGAAATAAAGTAGAGCTATATTCCTAGGGAAATAAAGTACCTATGGATTTTGGTTGTGAAAAATTTATGATCTTGGGAGAGAAATTTGGTTGAGAAAATTTAAAAAAAAAAAAAAAAAAAAAGAGCACAATTGAAAATAAAATCACAATTTTGGCGAATGCATCTCCCAATGCAGCAACATTAGGAACTACATCCTTTGATCTGGTCTTTATCACTTGTGTGTTATTGCATTTTTTATTTCTTTTGCCTAGCTTTTAGTCATCATGTTTTTAGGCATAACATTTTAGGACATGCATTGTTGGCATCGATATCAGCTTGGTGAAATTTTGTCCTAAACTCAAGCTGCAAATCAATTTTCAAAAATCTCCATGTTGAAAAATATTTAGTGGTTGTCTAATTTTTGTGGGAAACTAAGAGTTTTTGAATCTGGATATGATGTGCTCAGTTATTGCTAAGTGGTGTGATCAAATCTTGGTGAACACTTCATTGTGTTTTTCAAAATCTTTGATTTTTTTTTTAGAATTCCTAAAAGATGATTTTATCTCTCTTCCTTTTCCGGTCAAATAGGGGGAGAGAGATCAAGTGTTTCTTGTGATGGTGATGATTTCTGTTTTGTGCTCCTTGCACAAATTCAGGGGGAGATGAGATTTTCTAACCAATGCAGGTTAGGTGATTTGATTGGTGTTGTATAAACACTTGTTTTTTGATTTGACCATAAAGGTTCAACAAAGGGGGAGATTGTAAGGGTAAAATAGGCATGACCTATTTTATCTTGTTTTCACCTTTCTTGGTCAAAGAAGAATTTTATTTTAGTCAATGTTTATTTTAGGAGTTAGATTTTGTTTAGATTATTTTTGGTAGATTGGTGTGTTTTTTGATAGGAAAATCTTTAGGAAAATCTTTTAAAAGATTTTGGAGATTTAGTTATACATGTTTGGTAACTAAATCTTTTAAAAGATTTTAAAGATTTAGGCAACATATTTTTGGTAACTAGATTTATGTAAATAAATTTGTTATTTGATGTATCTTAGTCTTAATAGGAAACATAATCTTTCTTAATATTGTATTAATCTCTTTCCTAGTAGGAATTGTTTTTCCTTGTGCCGTGTTCTACAGGCTGGTGCGCTATATATACAGAGGTGATTTCCTGGTTGAGATGCGACGCTGCAAGAGCTTACAAGAGAGAAACTACGCAGCAATACCCGAAAGAGCCTAGAATCGATTCGTGCGAGAAAGGCGGTGTGCCGAGAGCTTCTAGTTGAAAATTATTCTAAGAGCGTGTGAGAGAAAATAATTTGAAGTCTTGTGTGCCAAGCCTGAGAGAAGAGAAGAATAACCCATTCACGAAGACTATCTGTTGCTGGTGTTGCTGCTTTAAACTTCAGGGAACACATCTTTGTGTTTGCTGAAGTTTTGTTTTGTGCTTCCAGTCGGTGTGATTGTTTTGGAAGCTGTTCTTGTTTTTTTTTAATTCTTTCTTCCCACGTTTGTTCTAGTAGTTTATGTGGGTTTTGTGAATCTCCAAGATTCTATATCTTGTGAGATTTTTTGTGTTAACTGTTAAGGTTCAAAAACAGTGTTGACTTTAATATATTTTGTTGCCTTGAGGCTTGATCTACAAGTTTGATACTTGTAGATTGTTTTTGTGTGATTTTCTGTCTTCTATAATCTGCTTGGTTCAATATCTGAAAACAAATCTTCCGCTGCTATTTTCTGTAATACACTTTCAGTTCACATTGTTACTGTCATTGTTGCAACATTCACTGCAACATTGGCAGTAACATCGTTCCATATCGAGAATCCGTGCATCGCGTTCTTTCACTCCGTAACTCTTGTTTGACTTTTTGAGCAAGAATATTAAAGACATCTCATTAATGTTTGGATAGAGGCGCAGTTTAGTCTTTACTTTACAACTGTTTTATTGTCGTGTAAAAACTAAGTCCATTGAAAGATAGATTTCCAAATTAGCTTTTCTTCCATTCGCCTACAACCATACGGTGGTGATCAGTAGTTTTGATAGAATGGTTGTGGTCTCAAAATCTCATATATTTTGGGCCAGAGAGAGTATTAGTTACATGTACATACCTTTTCGTATTTTAAGACACATTTAATATTTTTAGTGACTTAAATGTATAATCACATTATTGGTGTATAGATGACTTTCTATTTTTTACATATATTTTTGGTGGGATTTTATTATTTTTAGACTTTATATATAGAGAGATTGTTTAATGGACTTGATTGGTTGAGCGTCTCAATAATTATCACCCTTTTTAAGGGCATTGATTAATGAATTCTTATTAATAGTCCACACTCTATACAACACCGGTATGAATCCACAACATTAAAGTAAAACAAAAAATGACTGAGATCAAGGGCTTGGTTGCAGCATGCCAGCATCCACGTCCCCAAGTCACCACTTGGAGCAGTAAAAAATAAAAATGCCAAAAACGGAAAATTAGCAAAAACCCCCTAGCAGGCCTGATCAACACTCCACAATTTGCAAAATTAAAACCAAATATATCTCAACTCAAATAGTACCTAAACTACTGATCAGTGAAGGATAGATACATATGAAAAGATAATTATGAATTTCGGATGCATGATCTCGATCTGATCCCCTCCAACTGAACGAAAATCGTAAACAGTATCGTATATACATGCAGTATGTATATGTACGAGGTACGGCACTTGCTAGTTTAAATTAAGGACTATGGCTTGTACTAATGATGATTTCATGAAAATAGGTTCAGCAAATCCTTGCTCGATCTGTACACGATTTAAAAAATAATTTGGATATCATTGAGATGGCAAGAAAAAATGTGGATGTGCCTCCCGTTAACAGGAAAAGCACCCAAAAGCTGTGAAGGCTTAGACTGCCATTTTCATAACTACCTGAGGCTGATTCCAGTTGCTTATGATCATAATGAGGCCCTGCCATCTTGTTCTCTAGTCGTTGAAGCTCCCCACTTTCAGACACATTTAGTAAGGCCTCAGTTACGTCATAGAGCATAAGAGAACCAATTGGAAATGCCTGAAATTTCAAGTTTAAGTATTCATTCTATCAATTCCTTATTATATCATATACTATTATTTATCGATGAATTCATTAAGAACAAATTAAATTAAATAATTAAAAATATTATACACTTACAAATCCAAATCCTCCAACTTTATACGTGGGCCCTGCTTTAGTAAATATATTTCCGTAGTTGGCAAGGAAGAGTTTAGAGGGAGCAATATCAAAAAAAGCAGCCTCTATGTCACCACTCTTGAGAGCCGCAGCATATTCTTCTGGTGATGCCATTTCCCGGAGGCTGTTTGGTTTGAAGCCCAATTCATCCACCAAGTAACTTGCAACATAGGAGCCTTTATCATACCCAACCATTGCATTGCTCTTCTTGAGTTGTTCAATGCTCGTAACACGGGGTTGAAGCCTCTGGACAGTGAGAATGCTGGCAAGGCTAGCTGTATAACTCTGAATGATTATAGTAGCCACAAACAGCCACACTACAGATGCTATCCGTGACATATTGCCACGAGGTCTTCCTCCTGCACGTTTATACGTGTACATGCATATGCAAACAAAATTAAGAATGTCGGGCTGGCTAGAACATATATATACCCATATATTTAAGATGTTTTGAATTGGATGGTTACCGTGCCCTGCAAACAATGTTGAAAAGCCTAGCCAAATTGGGGTTCCAATTATATCAAGTGCAGTAGATCTGTGTCCGACTGGGTCTGGCTCTATTACCCATACCACAAAGCCATTGTAAAAGGCTATGGCTAGTGTTACAGCCCACATTCCTTTCGTGAAGGGTTTCAAGAAGAACCAGGTATTGTCAAGCAATTGTGGCTGAACCGCTACTATCATCACTACTCCTATATCTGTATAGCGATGCGTAAATTCTGCATGCTTGTATCTTTTTGCTACTATAGATACATCGCCCGCTACTGCATCAAACTTCTGCTAGCTCCAACATATAGTAACAATATATATATATATATACATATATTAATTAGAAAAACTAACAACTCTTAAGTCTTAAATAAATCAAGATTAAGAAACTTCAATTCTTACCTTTTGATAAATTTGCTCCACCAAAGCATCATAGGTGCCGTTAAAGGGTTCAAAATTGTATGACACGTTATATGGCAAGCGCCTCATGGTTTCTCTGAAGACGTCAATTGAAAATCCAGAGTAAAAATAATTATCGTCCTCGGGATTGTATGTGACGGTCACGTATTGGCTGAATGGGGATTCAGATGGCACACCAACTTTAATTGGATTGGTGCTTGTGGGAAGATTCCACCCTCTTGGAATATACAAAGGTCCGCCAGGCCAAATTACTTGCCCCAAGATTTTCATAGAAGAGCTGTAAGAAGCTTTATCATCAATATTCTCTGAGAAACCTAATACTTCGGACCAATACCCAAGTTCTCGGTAACTCCTTCCGGCCACATTGACAATCTGAAAGATAGGTGATGGAGCAAGATTTCGTTTTTTAAATTGGACTTCACCAATCAAGCCGTTGAGATTTACCATAGAAATCTTTTGTAACAATTCTTGGCCGTGGAGGCTGTTGGCTTGATTCAATGCTTTAGCTACAACTCGGGCGGCATCGTAGGCCTGGACTGCGAAAATCCCTGGTTCATGGTGGTCTTCTTCAGGATGATCTGCACGAAACTTTGTACGAAATCTGTTTTTGAAATCATGAACTTGTTGCCCATTTTTGGGGAAGTAGCTCCTGACTCCCACTACGCCTTGCATTGAGGAAATTATGGAAGCATTAATGGAATGAACAAAATCTGTGAACGTGTTTGTGGTGATCCACACATAATCCTTTTCCATCATCCCCATCTTGTTTGCAGTCTGAAATAGGCGAATGGCCGTTGGAAAAGATGTATGAACCACAAAGACTCTACACTGGTCACTCTCGAGACTCTTGAGCGATGAGGACAATGAAGAAGATGAACTGAAAGGTGGGAGTGCTAATATATTGCTTATTTTTGCATGTAGTCCTTGAAGGGCACGCGAGAGATGAGGATGACTTCACTGGAGGTAGAATCTATATCCTCGTATACTATGCTGAGGCAGCGCCATCCCCATGAATCTACAATATCAGCAACTACCTTCATTTGTGCGTGTTGGCTTGGTGAGGCTTGAAGAAGGAAGGGCCACCGTTCTATCGCCCATGGGGGAGTTGAATCAGCGAGGGAAAGAGTAGGGATATTAAATTCACTACCGAGTTCTGCAACTATTGAGGATTCTTCCCATGCGTGTGGTCCGAACAGAGCTTTTATTTGAGGCTCTGTAATAAGATCTCTTGCTGCATTTCATCAATGTTAGCAAATTATTGCAGCAGAATGGATCTATCTATTTGGGGTCTATCTCAAAACCAATTGCTTGTAAAATGTTGGCCCAAAGATCTTATATATACATTGATGCAATTAGGCTTTTTAATTATTTACCCAACGTGTTTATATATAGTATAATTAATTCCTTGTTTGGTGGAGCGTTTTGATCAAAACGCCGACTAAAAAAATGTTGCGTTTTCTTTTTAAAAGTATTTCAATCTGACGCTTTTAAAAGCGCTTCAATTTAAAACATTTTAAAAATATGTTGTATTTATAACTATTTTGTTTATGAAAGTAGCGTTTTGAAATAGTTTCCTAAACATGTTTACAAGAGAAAAAACGTGTTTCCTAAACAATTTTCAATAAACTTTTTTTTCCCGTTTTTTTCAATTCACCCATATTTATTAATTTCAAGTAATCCTAACTGTGTTTGAGTCTTTGAACAAGAGTATCAAAAAAACACCTCATTAATGTTTGGATAAAAAAAAAAAAAAAGAAATATGTTTCTTTGGTTTTGTATGAAAAGCTCACGGCGTATATTTTGGAGCGGAGGGAGTAGTATATACTAGCTAGTAGTGAGTGTGCTAGCTAGT
>JABEVN020004037.1:0-15853 GCA_013146195.2 Codonopsis lanceolata | reverse complement strand
CGCCATTGTTGTTCTTACAAACTTGAATACTAACAATGTTTTTTTGTATATTCATCGCTTATTCTTATGGAAAACTCGCCATATATTTTTCTCGAGTGTGGTTACTCTAAACATTCTAGTGGTTTCAAGCTTCAAAAATTTCAATTATTTCAAAAACCTTGAAATTCCTACTTGTTTAGTTGTTATGATGAAAAGCCCTAATTTTATTTTACATTTCTTCCGTGCTCGAACTTCAAAATCGAAGCGTGACAAATGAAAGAGATTGAACCGAAACTAACATTCCTCCCACCAAATATCAACCTTCCGATACCCAATCTTTCCCGCCTCCCATGACATCGCCATCACTCGACCCAAGCTATATATTCCAGAATGTGCATTGACCTTCGCCAATCAACTCTATAGCTGCCAAGAAGCTTGCGAGGATATGGACGCCTGATTCTCCCTTCTCGCCTCAACGACAAAATTACGTGATCTTCCCCGCGTAAGAATTTATCAAAGGATGGAACTCATGAGCCCAACCGCTTTCTCGAGGATGGATTAGTCGACCTATCTCCGTTACCGCTTAAATCAATCTCCACTATCATCGGCGTGCATTACAAGAGCTCTGCAAAGAACTACTTCGGTTGAGGCTTTTCATGCCCGGGAAGCCACGAGGGGAGTAGACACTCCAGAGCCACAAGGGAAAATGTCTCAAATTTGTTCCTCTGACGCTTCATCGCACTACCACCTTATAGACAAGGGGCTCCTATTCAAGAGTGGGCACATGACATGTTTACGCCCAAAGAATCAACCCGACTGTATTCAATCAAGCCTCAACTGGGGGCTCATCATTTTCAACGAGCTAAAGCAAAGGGGTGGAAAGCCAAGAACAACCCCACTTGCAAACGCCTCTTCAGCCGATCAATGCCCTTCTAAGGATGATGCAAATGTCAACTCTTCTTTGAAAGAAGATGAGTTGTTTACAGTGGCAGGTGGCCAAGGAGCACTTCACAGCCTCGCTTTTCAGCAAGTACACCGAATACGAGAACAAGCGGCAATTACGGCCGCAGTAAAGGTCTACCGCCAGTCTCTCGGACAAAGTGGCCAAGCCTGCACCTATCTTGGTCACCCGCTTCAACATGGAAGCACATGACGCGGCCGGCGGGACCTACAAAAAGGCCTCTGAAAATTTGACGATCAAGTGGCCGCGACCTCCATCAAAGGCCAAAGACTTGGCCGATGAGGCAGAGCAATGCTAAGGTCCAAGATGGCAGCCAAGGGCAAAGGAAAGAAGACTAGGCGGCCGAAGAGGTCACTCAAGCGTAGAGGAGCAGGCCAAATGGGTCGAAAGG
The DNA here is from genome assembly GCA_013146195.2 of Codonopsis lanceolata. NCBI lineage: Eukaryota > Viridiplantae > Streptophyta > Magnoliopsida > Asterales > Campanulaceae > Codonopsis > Codonopsis lanceolata. The sequence continues at coordinate 14,522 of JABEVN020004037.1, read as the reverse complement.
AGATAAAGGAAGGCCAAGAAGAAGGCACCGAGGCCAATCCGGCCATTCCTCACCTCCATCCGCCCAAGCCCGGCCATTCTCTCGGCCTCTACCCAATCGGCCAAACACCTTCACCATCTCACGCACCCACTCCCAAACCAAAAGCGAAGGAGACTTCGTAAAACCTTTGAAGACCAGCCACGGCGATTCCTCCAACCTCTGGAGTAAAGCAGTGAGTCTCCTATTCACCGCCGAGAAGAAAAGGAGAGCTACAGGTCCCCAAACCTTCTACCGCCTTGACCAACCAACTATCTATACCGCGCCTTGACACTCAGCGTCAACCCTTCATCTATACCATCTACCGACGCCCAAACCTTACCTATCAACCCTTCATCTATGCACATCAACCGCTTCATCTATTCCTTCCGAGTCATCTATCTACGGAGGAATTCACCACCTCCAGGAGGAGTCTATCCTCGGGAGGAGCCTCAAAATCGGGAGGAGCCCCGGAACCCCAACTCCTCCTCCTCCTTCACCCTTCAACTACTCACGACCCATCTACACCTTCCCCACCTCACCAATCCCAACCAACTTCATCCACCACACCACAGCCATCTCAAATCCCTCCCAGCCCATTAGACTGCTGGCTGCGGGTTCCTCTTCGAGCTTTCATCGAGCGAATCGTTCAGCCCTACCCCTCAACCTACTTCTCAACCTCCTCAACCTTCTCAACCTTCCTAAGAAAACCAAAATCCCTCTTCTACCCCGCCTTTTGCCTTACGGTTTTCTACGACAGGCTACCTTTAGAATCATCTCATATCGGTGACAATTCGGACACGACATTGAGATTGATTCCTCCCCTCAACACCACCTCCTCCTCCACCTATAACCATATCCTCCTCCACCAACACCATTCCAACCCAAGACTCATCCTCTTCGCCTCTATCACTCCTCTCTCTCTCCAACAACGGCCATGCACGACTCTACCTCTGTAGGCACCATTCACATTCATATGGCCAAGCTACTAGTTCTCATCCGCACGCCAATGATGAAATTTTGTCATTGGATGCCATCTACCAGCGGCTAGGCGAGCTTACAAGCATATCTACCGCTACCGAAAATAGCCACTGCGGCTTCAAAGCCAACGGCCGGATGCCGCTAATCTTCGCCGATTTCAAGAGGATGTATGGACTCGATTTGGGCGGATGCGGCACGACTTTACGATGTCAAGATCAACATCGGCTCAGCGAGGACGAAGGTGTTCAGTATCGTGTCCTCCATTTTCTACGAGTTATTCCATGCCATCACTCTCCATCTCGGCCCCCGTCCCCGATTCGAACTCAACAACCTCGCTCGCAACTACGCTCACGATATCATGAATGCCAACCGTGATCGTGATCCGCCATCACGGAGGAGAAGCAAATGAGGTCTATCAACAAAATGTTGATGGAAGAGAACCGCCTTCGTGAAGAAGCTGGACTACCTGTTCTCGTTCCACGGACCTCCGGACCGATGCGGATGACGAATACCAACGTAATGGAAGAGCTCGAGCGAGAAAGAAGAGAAAGGAGGCTGCAGACAAAGGCAAAGGAAAAGACCTTGGTAGTTTATGTATCTTTTCTTCCCTTTCTCTTGTATTTATCTTAGTTTTGAAAACTACGTGATATGTAAGCTTCTTGTTTATAAATACAGAAGATTACTTGTTTTTCAAAAAGGTTATCTTGTTTAAATTCTTATTTCTTTATTTTCTTATCTGTTTAGAATTTAAACAATCAGTTTAAATTTATTTGAACTGCTGCTAATCTGTGTGTTGTTCTATGATTTTCCTATTCTTGTATGCACTTAGATTAGTCCCTTACATTTGAGGTGTTATTCTTTGATAGAGACATGTCTTCAGTTACTTAATATATAAAATTTCTCAGACATGTTATTATCTATCAAAAAGTCTGCTTTTAAAACCCTCATTTGTAGTAATGATGACCAGATATAAATAGGAGGAGATTGTTGATTCTTATGTTAGATTTATATCCGATCAAGACATTACATTAGTTTTATACTTGATGGCTAATCGGGTTTGCGTATCGATTAGCGTGGCAACCGTGTATAGAACTATGCCTTGTATAGTTTTTGTAGGACTTTTTCGTGTTCGGCGGAAGACCTCTTCACGGCTTCACCGGAAGACTCGCTCAAAGGTTAAGATCGGTGAACCTCGTGTCCACCTACTCTTGAGCGGCGTGTCCTATCCAAAAGATTTATTGGATTAATTCAAACTTATTCCAATATATTATTTGAATTAATCCAAGACATTCCCTGACATGTCAAGCCGCCAAAAGCAACTTTCCGAAAAGAAGGAAGACTTTTCGTCTGAAAAGTGAAAAGCAGGTGCCCCCTACTTTCTGCTTCAACTCTCAGATCTGACACCTATATCGCCCACTCTTTTGAAGATCTCAAAAATCATTACCTGCTCTAGGTATCTGTGAAGACGAAAATCCTTGACTGACAGCCCCATGCATTTAATGCAATAATGAAAAGAGCTGTTGAAGTCTTCGTCTTCTCCAACGAATCTTTTGAAGTGCACACTATAAATGCTGCCATTGAAGAAATGAACAAAGAACAAAGAGACTGCATGTGCAGAATCAATCGAACACTAAAACGATTGCTCTGAAACTTCATAACTCCAAGTACTTCAGCTCAGTGCATTCAATAGATCCTCAACAAATCTAGAAGTCCTCGTCAACAACAAGAAGATGCTCATCAACACTTATTGTTTTATCTTCTTGTTGTTTACATTCATTAACTATACTTCAGCACGAATTAGATATCTTGTATTTACAGATATTTAATTGCCTTGAACCCAAACACAAGTCATTATTTTGTACACGATCCATTAGGGATATTCTTTGTAATTGATCTAAGTGGAAAACATAATGCACAATTTAAATCCAAGGTTGACTGCCTTGGTGGTGGACGTAGCACTCATTATAGTGTGAACCATCCCAAAATACTTGTGTCATTTCTTACTGTTTGTCTGATACTTGATCTATTTAGTTTCATTGTTTATATTTATCCATTTGTGAGAACTTAAGTAAACCGTTAAAGGTCTGGTAGTCCTTATCGGCGGCACTGGAACAACTTTCTTGAAGGTCTTCCGCTACTTGATTCTTTTCTATAGATTGCAAGTAACTTTCAAGGAACTTACTTAAAAGTTTTTAAGTGTTTTAATAAGCTATTCAACCCCCCCCCCTTCTAGCTTATTATTGTGCTCATTGGGACCCACAAAAAGTTTTAAATTATTCCGGCCTTTTAGTGCCGAGTCGCGCTTCATCTACAATGTTGCGTCACGTCGTTTTCTATAATTGAGTCTTTGCATGTATTGTTTTCCTATTTGGGACGACTTGACTTGTGATTCCACCTCGGGTCGTGGGTCGTCATTGGTATCGAGCTTTATAGGTTAGCTATCGGTCAGGATAGGTTCCATAGCCTAGGTGGGTTGGTTCTTTGTGTGATTTCTAACGTCGAGTGATTTCTTATAGGTTCACGATGGTGGAGACTAGACACGGTATGCGAATACCTGAGGTATGGTCCTAGCCAAGGAGGCGGTGTTAATCGAGGTGCTGAGAGAATAGGCAGGTGGTGACAGACTCCACACAGAGCTTGAGTTGACCCTAATGCGCAGATGGCGGACATGTATCGTCGTATGCTTGCCTTTATGACTGAGATGGCCCAGGGAGATCAGCCAGGAGGAGTACCACTTACACCACTACCACCACCAGAACCAGAGGTGAGGCAGCCGCCACCTCGTATTGATGTACCTGTTGATCCTAGAGCGAGGAACAACGCTATTTTGGAGAGATTCTTGAAGATGAAACCTCCATCTTTCGAGGGTGAGTCGATGCTAGTATTCTTTGAGTTGTGGTGGAGGACTTAGAGAAGATCTTTGCAGCTACGGATTACACCGAGGAAGAGAAGGTTGTATTGGCGGTATATAAGGCCGAGGGAGCCGCCAACCATTGGTGGAAAGTTTGCTTGCTATCTGGAATCTGAATGGGGTTCCTAGAGTGTGGCCTAACTTTGAGAGGGAGTTCAGGGCTTCTTATGTACCGATGGTAGTGAGACAGAGGAGGGAGAAGGAGTTCCAGGATTTGGAGCAGGGTTTTATGTCCGTGGCTCAGTATTCGTCTAAGTTCACTGAGTTGTCGCGGTATTGGACGCATCTTGCACCAGATGAGCCTCAGAGGGTACTTAAGTTCGTTAAGGGTTTGAAGACAGAGTTTAGGAGGCATCTTTTGTCTCTTCAGTTGACATATTATCGGGGCGCAGTAGATCGTGCCTATGAGATAGAGAGAGATATTGAGGAGCACAGTAAGCCTTACATGCATCTTCACATCGGCATCGATCATCGCGGGGGACCTCGTGCATGCAGGAGAGGCGAGTCGAGAATCGGCTCGATCGTAGGGGCAACCGTCGCAACGGTGGCCAAGGTAGACAGCAGTCTGGTGGGCAGTCTGGATAGCCGTCTGAGAGTTGAGAAAGTCGCGCTCCATCTTCTCAGGGGCAGCATGGACAGAGGAACAGTTCTGTGGTATGTTCTTATTGTCAGCGCATAACGCTTGAGCTTGATGTTGGACTAAGAGCGCTAAGTGTCACGGAGTGTGGTGAGGCGGGTCATATGAGGAGAGATTGCCCTAAGGCTGGTGTTAGTCAATCAGTGGGTTCTGTTTCACAGTTTGGGAATAAGAGGGATAGTGATGGGCGTCCAAAGGCGCAGGCACGTGTATTTGCGCTAGATCAGCGTGGTGTCCCAGAGTCTACTTCAGTGATTGGAGGTACTCTCTCAGTTTTCGGTCATAGAGCTCGAGTTCTTATAGATCCGCGGTCTACTCATTCATATGTCGCATCTTATTTTATAGATCATTTATGTGTATTTCCTGCTCAGTTGCCTTATGTTCTTGAGGTGTCTACACCGTTGGGTGATTGTATGTTGGCGTCTGAGGTCTATAGGGGTTGCGATGTACTTGTTTGTGATCGGGTTTTATATGCAGATTTGGTAGTATTGCTTATCCGGGATTTTGATGTGATATTGGGTATGGATTGGCTTTGTGTTTACCATGCTTTAGTAGATTGCCGCAAGAGGGTTACTTTGCCATGCCGGTATTCGGAATTTGTGTGTTCTGGTGATCATGCTTTTAATGGTATACATGTTATTTCTGCTTTGCAGCCTAGGAAACTTCTATCTCAGGGGTGTACGGGGTATATTGTTTGTGTGCTTGATACTAGCATGTCTACTGTTAGTATAGAAGATGTACCAGTAGTTAATGAATTTCCGGATGTCTTTTCGACTGATTATGCATTACCTCCCGACCGAGAGTTAGAGTTTTGTATTGAGGTTTTGCCCGGTACTTCACGTATCTCTAGAGCACCTTATAGGATGGCTCCAGCTGAGTTGAGAAAGTTGAAGGAGCAGTTGCAGGAACTGCTAGATAGGGAGTTTATTAAACCGAGTGTGTCTCCGTGGGGTGCACCGGTGTTATTTGTGAAGAAGAAGGATGGTAGTTTGCGGTTATGCATTGACTATCGCCGCTTGAACAAGTTACTATAAAGAATAAGTATCCATTACCTCACATTGATGATCTCTTTGATCAGCTTCAGGGGTTTGTTGTGTATTCCAAGTTAGACTTGAGGAATGGTTACCACCAGTTGAGGGTTCGGGCGGAGGATGTCCCGAAGACAGCCTTTCGTACGCGTTATGGCCATTATGAGTTTGTAGTGATGTCGTTTGGTTTGACAAACGCACCTGCCATTTTCATGGACTTGATGAATAGGGTGTTTCATGAGTACCTTGATTGTTTTGTAGTGGTGTTCATTGATGATATCCTCGTGTACTCGAAGTCACGAGAGGACCATGAGCATCATTTGAGAGAGGTTCTTACTGAGTTGCGTAAGAAACATCTTTTTGCTAAGTTTAGCAAGTGTGCATTTTGGCTAGAACAAGTTGCTTTTCTTGGGCATGTTGTGTCTAGTGATGGTATCGCGGTGGATCCATCAAAGGTGGAGGCTGTTACCAAGTGGAAGACTCCTAGTACGGTGACCGAAGTCCGTAGTTTCTTGGGCTTGGCGGGTTATTACCGTAGGTTCATTGACGGATTTTCTAAGATTGCTACTCCTATGACCAATCTTACTCAGAAGAAGTCTACTTTTGTTTGGAGTGACAAGTGCGAGGCTAGTTTTCAGAAGTTGAAGAGGAGGTTGACTACAGCTCTTGTATTGGCATTACCTAGTGGTTGTGAGAACTTCGTGGTTTATTGTGATGCTTCTTTGGAAGGTTTAGGTTGTGTGCTTATGCAGAACGGGAAGGTTATTGCCTATGCTTCTAGGAAGTTGTCACCGTATGAGTAGAATTATCCAACTCATGATCTTTAGTTGGCAACTATTATCTTTGCGCTTCACAAGTGCAAACACTATCTTTATGGAGCTAAGTTTGAGGTGTATACGGATCATAAGAGTCTGAAATACCTTTTCTCACAAAAGGAATTGAATATGAGACAGAGGCGATGGATGGAGAAGCTTAAGGATCACGATTGTACTATCTTGTACCATCCGGGGAAGGCGAATGTTGTTGCGGATGCGTTGACTAGGAGATCCTACATTGTCATGTTTGATGATGAGGGAATGTAAGATGCTTGAGGATGTCTGTGAATGGAGTCCTGTTGTGAGTGATCATAGTGTTCTCTTTGCTAGTGTTCGTGCTACACCAGTGTTGTTTTGGTTTATCAAGGAAGCTCAAGCTACTGATCCATATTTGATGAAGATTATCGATGGATTGGGTGAGAATAATACACCCGAGTTCGCGATAAACAGTGATGGGATCTTGACATTCCAGAATAGGATTTGCGTTCCTTCTTCCGATGAAGTGAAACGTATGGTTCTTGATGAGGCTCATAAGGCCAAGTATACGATACATCCGGGTAGTACTAAGATGTGTCGTGACTTGAAGAGGCAGTTTTGGTGGAATGGTATGAAGAGGGAGATAGCTAAGTATGTTTCGAGATGTTTGACGTGTCAGCAGGTTAAGGCTGAGCACTAGAGACCTGTCGGTTTGCTTCAGCCACTTGAGATTCTGGAGTGGAAGTGGGAGCATATCACCATGGATTTTGTTACAGGGTTGCCACATACTCGTAGAGGCTTTGAACCAGACGAGAAGGCCTCAGCCTATCAGAAACATCTAATGCACGCCGCGTTGCTACGGGAGCAGGATGGAGCACTGTCCTCAGAAACTCCTCGTAAGCCATGGTAGGATAATCCTCACAAGGAATATATATCTCGACAGGCACTAATATCGGTTCAGCAAAAAATCTGGGATGATCACCCAGGCTGGTGGTGCATGTGGTGTCACTGGGTCTACAAGATAGAGAAAGCGTTGACGGTTGACCCGTTCGCCCATATATAAAGAATCAACCATTATGGACACCATCAAAATCCTGTAGCGGCTCATCTCCAAAGAAACCAGATACGATCCAGCCATGCCCCTCCAGGGAAATAGATGTACCGTGCCCGAGCTCGTGCTCGCAATCCTGCCATGCACCATTGCCTTACTCAAACTATTGCCATCCCGGTCCTCTTCCACCCAGTTAGCATTCACGAATTCAGCCAAGAAAGGTGGCTTATAAATATGTCTCTTCAATGGGCCAAGGGAAAACGTAAAAACTGAGTAGGCCCAGACCTACAAAAAGAAAAAATGCAGCAAAAGAAAAAAAATCAGCCAATGAACAAAATTAAAAAAAAAAAAGAAAAAGAAAGAAAAGAAAAAATCAATAAATGCTGGCTAGTATCCAAAGCAGGAAAAAAAAAAGAATACCTCTCAAGCCGGAGCAAACTCTTAGCTCATTATGCATGCTATGTCCCATATAATTACATTAATTATGCCATGTTCATCCTTACTATGCAAAAAATAATAAAAATAATTAAATAATTAAAAAAAGAAAAAAGAAAAATGTCTATCTTGCATTTTTACAAGCATTTAAATAAAAATATAAGTACGTTACATTTTTGCATGCATGTTAAATGTTGCATTTACATAAAAAGAAAAAAAAAGAATAATAAATATGTTGCATTTTGCATATAGAAGAGAATATTAATTTCCCTTGCATTTTGCATATATAAAATATATTTGCAGCATGTGCATATATTCGAAAAATATATCTGGAAAAAATATGCAGCATGTGTCCGATATATATATCGCATAAGCATGCATCATCTAAAAATGTCCATAGTACGAGCATGCATTGCAGAGTCAAAATATATCAGTTACATGAAATATTTATCGCATAATCAAATAGTGTCAATTGCATGAGTATGCATCGCAAAATTAAATAGCATGAATTTCATATTTTTGCTATACTATAATTGTCGAATTGCATCATTCTATCATAAATCATGCATGCATAAGCATCAAAATCAAGAACATGTATACTCAAAAGGTGACAAAATAGTAAGAAATCCAAAAAAATTCGAGAAAATCAACTAAATGGGTTGAAAGAAAAAGAAGACTTACAGCCGGATTTTGAAGATTTGCAACGTGGGTGTGCCGATCTCGGAGTATATTACTTCAAACATCCCTTGAATGCCAATATCGAATGACATTTCAGCTCAAAAGAGGAAGCTTCCTACGTTCCTCACCAGATTCCGGGTGCATCGGTATCTTTCCCTTCTGAGATCTTGAAGACGAAGCCATTCGGCAAAAAAATACAATTAATTTGGCGGAAAAAAATCGAGAAAAGGTGAAGAAATGAAGAAAAAAATATGTCGGCAACAATGGCAGAAGCAAAGGAAATGAAGAAAAAAGAAATGGGTTGAGTTGCTGCTCGTCCCTCACCCTTAAATGAAGATAAAGGGGTGGAAAGTTTCACTTTTCCCCCTCCAAAGTTCAGTTCAACACTTGAATCCTCAAGTTTGCTCAAATCATGAAATGGTCCTAGAGTCCTAACGGAAATTTAACAAAGTTAGCTATTGTTAACAAAAGTGACGACCATCCATTAAAAATCAAAAGAAAACTCATATCCCCTGCAGATTAGCCGCAAGAAAGGCAGAACAAAAGTAAAAGCAAAAAAAGTAAAAAAAGAGAGAGCAAAAGCAATAAAAGAATAAGAAAAAAAGAGAGTAAAAGCAAAAGAAGAAGAAGAAAAAAAGAAGCAAAATAAAAGAAAAAAAATAAAAGAACAAAGAACAAAGAGGAAAAGGTAAAGTATTTATATTTTACATGTTTCATGCATTTTACCTGTGGTTGTTGGAAATGATTGGTTGCATCTATCCCACCTGAGTTTGTTATTGAATCATCTTCTTCAAGGGGTGCATACCCTGGGACGTGGAAATGATCGGTTGCATCTATCCCACTTGAGTTTGTTATTGGATTATCTCCTTGAGGGGTGCATACCCTGGGACATGGAATAATCAGTTGCATCTATCCCAACTGAGTTTGTTGTTGGATTATCTCCTCGAGGGGTGCATACACCGGGACGTGGAATAATCGGTTGCATCTATCCCACATGAGTTTGTGTTGGATTCCTTTCTCAAGGGGTGCATACCCCGGGACGTGGAAAGAATCAAGGACCCATCCATCCCGCCCAGTGCTGGTTGTTGTTTGTTTGCTGAGACCGAACAACGTTTGGTCTGATTCCTAAAAAGGATACGTAGGCAGCCAACTTAGTAGGAACGACCATCAGAGCACTTCATTTGCATATCTGCTCTAAAATCCATGATAACCAACTAAAAATGTTAAGGGTATGTGAGATTTGAGCTACTGCATCCTAAACTGTTGCATCTATAAACTGCTGCATATTGCATTCCTCCCCATTATAATTTTCACAAAATTTGGGAGTTTATTTCTTATCAACGATGTTCATTTACTTGGTAGGTTTCGGTTTACCCGTAAACTCCATCGTTGAGGGCTCTATAGACACCCCAATTTCGTACCCCTGATATGTGACATGACATAAAATATCAAGACCTATTAAAAAGACTAACGAATGTTAAGTTACACAGTTGAAAATGCAAAAGAAAAAGTAAGATGTATAAACAGTAAAACTTAACAATGAAGGAAGCTTCACTCTCAGCCTATAAATAAGAGGCCCCGGCTTTCAGAATTCAGACAGAGTAAGCACACAGTGAAATTTTAACTACGTGAAAATTTTCTCTGCAATCTGCTTTCCCGAGTGAACGCTAAAGGAATTTCTCCCTCTAGCCCCAAAGCTCTACGAAATCTCCCCTAAACACTAAAAACTCTCCGGCCAAAGTGAAACCTAGTTGCCATGCTAGGATTCTGCCCTATTCCACCGGTCCAAAAATCCCAAAAAGAGCAGTTGCCCTGCCCGAATCCAGACGTCAAATCAGCAAAAAACAAGCAGTTGCTCTGCCCGATTTTCGACGCCAGAAGGAAGCAAACAACACCAGCAAAAGCAAGCAGTTGTGCCGCCCGGATCCCAAGGCGAAAAACAACTAATCGGAGCAGTCACTCTGCCCGTATTCCCGAAACAACAAAGCAGCAGCAAAAAGATTCCCTCTCCCTGAAGGATAGCGCGAGCGCACCCTAGGGCCTACCAGAAAGTAGTTGTACGGGATAAAACCCCCATGCTTCAAGAGGTAGGTTTATTAAAATTTATTAATAAAAATTGCTATTTGAACTAGTTAAACGTAAGAAAAATAAGCAGTTATGCTGCCCGAAATTCTATAGAAAATAGCACTAAAAAGAGTCATTATTATGACAAAAATTTTATAAATGTATTTGTAACTCCAGGAAGGAGGCTGTTGTAAGTTTGTAATAATTTCCTTATATATATCCAAATATATATTTAATGCTTTATTTCAACTATTTTAAATAAATATAAAAAAGTAAATTTAGCCAAAAAACTATTTTGAGACCGAAAGAGCGAGTTGGGTGCCTAACCCTTTCCCACATCGTAACTTAGCCTCAAAACCCTTTACGAATCTGGTTATTTTTTGTTTTTGTTTTTTTGTTTTCCTTAAAATAAAGATGGTGGCTCTGTTGATCACATTTTGAGTCCATAATTGAGGCCAAACGTATTCCACGTGCTTTAAAAGATTTTGAAACTGCCCGCTCCTTCACGTAGTTGGGGGATCGGTAAAAAATCGGGGCACTCACACCTACATTCTCGGGTTGAAAAATAAGTAATGGTTTGTTATTTTTTTTCTTGTTTCTAATATTTTAAGAAAAACACTCTAGGGATTATCTTGATCTTACATAAAAGTAAAATTTTAAGATTTTTAGAATACAAATTGACTGAAGCCAGTTGTTTAAGTTCATCATCTTTTATATTCTATAGGACCAAAAAACTTTAACGTATACAATATTATAAAAAAAATTCTATCTCGATTTATTAACATGTAAAATGGAGAATAAAATTAGGATTTTGATGGTATTGAAATATATTTTTATATTAAATTAGGGTTTGATGGAAATGAAAAAAATATTTGTCTATTTGTGTTTCCTTATATTTTTATAGATTTATCAATGCATTGCTTTTACTTTTTGTAGATATGTAATTTAGTTTCAAATATATTAATAAGTTGCATCTATAATTGTGATGAAAATTTAATTAGATTCATTATGCAATATTTCGATATGAATTATATTTTCGTGATCAAAAGAAAATGACATTTTTGGGATAAAGACTTTGTCTCCAAAATTGCTTACATTTAAGATTTTAGCTTCTGCAATGTGATATCCAAGCTTTTTACTGATTAATTGATAAAAAAATTACAATAAAATATTAGTTGATTTTTTTAATACAAAAATGATTAGATTCGGGGAAGTGAGCATAAAAGCCCAAAAAAAATAGCAATTTTTTTTTACAAAAAATCTTGTTCGGATTTGCTAAAACTTGGTTCATTAGTTAATGTTCAAGGTTTTTTTTCTTTAACCTACATGATCGGGTTTTTTTTTTTCTGTTGAAATTATAAATAATAGTTTTTTATATTTCTTTTCTGTTTCTAATATTTTATGAAAAACACTTTTGTAGGGACGATCTTGCTTTAACATAAAAGTAAAAGTATAAGATTTTTAAAATACATGTTGACTGAAGTCGATTGTTTAAGTTCGTCATCTTTTATATCTTATAAGACCAAACAATTTTAACATATAAAATATTTATTAACATGCAAAATGAACAATAAAATTAAGATTTTGATAGTGTTTACATATTGTATGAAAGTTATTTTTAGCTGTTAAAAAAATATGGCACAGGAGCGGTTAAAAGTTTCACAATAAGTATCGGCTAATAATTTTTCTAATTTTCAACTATTCTGCACTCCGATATTTTTTTGAAACCGGAAAAAGACAAGTCATTCATCGTGATGAACAAAATTATGCAATGCAGTACACAAAATAATGTATCACGATGCATGCATGAAGTGCTTTTTTTCCGTTTCGAAAAAAATTGGATGTATAAATCGATTGAAAACTTTCCAGAGTGGCCAGATTTACAATTTTTTCCTAATAATATTTGCGGTCCATAACTAATCAATTAAAATGATTCTAATTAAGTGAATTAAGAACGGTAGGACATGTAGAAATTAGTGTGTGATTTTGTGTCCTTTTTTTAAGTGTTAGTTTTATGTAATTGCGATATCATATATATATATATATATATATATATATATATATATTAATTAGGTAATTTATGTCTTCTTTTTTTGTGTTTTTATAATGAATAGTCATATGAAATATATGTTGTAGAAAATGTTGGTTCCCAACATTTATGTCTTGGAGGTACTGTTCAAAGAGTGTTATACCCTACTTTAATTCCTCCTTTATTGGATATAACAAGCGATGTTATGATATTAGGCTGACTTTAGTAAAATAATTTTACTCATTTATTTTTATGTGTATATTTTTTTCAAAAACCAACATTTTTTAAGATTGGACCATATTGAGTATAACTAATCATATTGCGGTACATTAGTAATAAAGAAGAATAATTCCGATGAAATCAATTAAGAACTTTGAGCAATGTGAAAATTAGAGAGTTATTAATTGAGTATAATGTATAACTAATCATATTTGCATTGCATTATTCAACTTTATTTAAACATATAATTTTCAAACGATGTATCCGTACAACGCACGGATAAGTTACTAGTTTGACTATACATCCAACAATTGGAAAGATATTAAGAATGATTTATGAAGAACTAATTAATTCAATATTAGAAAGGTGCTGGATATTAAAGGGATAAACTGGAAGTGAGATTGGAAGAGAAAGCCTTGGTTGCTAACACCTATTCACAGCTTCCGTTGGATGCAACCCATCAAAATACACATGATCCTCTCTGCTTCCACACGCTGATCCTCCACTTTTGCATGCTATTCCCAAACCCAATCCTCCTTCTGATATTGACTTTAGTTCACAACATGGTTTCCTTGTATCACTAAAACCTGTTTTTGTTAACCAAAAATTTCAAATAATTATGTTGATTTTTTAAATCATAAATTACACATTTCACACAATCCTATTTAATTTTTACACACACTATACGGTGTATTTTTTATTTACGTTATAAATTATAGTACACTTGATTATAATTTTAGAGAAAATATTCAGTTATCTTAGATGATCACGTCTTGATTTTCAAAAAGGTTGTCATCTCACTTAAATGAAAACCATGATAGGAGCTAATAGTTTTATTGAGCACACAGATTAAGAAAAACAAATTAACTATATTATGAATATTGACATAATATATTCTTTAAAGACCTTGTGCATATCACTATAATTAAAATAGAAAAAAAAGTAATGATAAAGTTATAAAAATATTTTCTAAAAAGGAAAACATGACAATTATTTAGCAACGGAAGAAGGATTAAACAAAAATTTGGGTTGAAATTAATGTGGATTTATTGAAGGTTACCTTTGGAAGTAGGGTTTATAATAATGTCCCTGATAATCTTGTAAGAGTTGACAAAAATGAGGGTAGAACCAGACATTTGTGGCTTGATGAGATCCACCAATGTCCTTAAGTCAACGTTGAAGAGACGAGCCGCCTGGTTTAGAATTGGGTTGCAAGTTCGTAATGGCTGCGTTGCTCTCTCCTTTGGGCTGCACCCTAGCGGATATAATCCCATCACCACAAACTTTCGTGCCCCACTACTTTTCAATCTCTGAATGCCAAATTGGCCACAATTAAGATTATGGATAATAGCTTAACACTCATTTATCCACAACACCCATTTTATCACCTACAATTAAAAGAAGATTAAAAAATCGTTGATGTGATTTTTTAACTAGTTAAAAATTAAAAGTTTGCTATCTAAATAAAGGTGCCCACATTTACATATTAAGCATACTTGGAGTTCCAAAAATATCGAAATTGTGTTTCACGTGTTAGTTTTAAGGTTGGTTTTTAACCTCTAAATTTCATTTTGTACTCATTGAAGAGAAAAAGTAAGAGAAAGTTTACTTTTAAAAGTTTTTTAACCACTTTATACCTTCATATTTTTTCTAAATCGAAAAAAAGGCACACATGATGCATCA
>JABEVN020004036.1:0-15854 GCA_013146195.2 Codonopsis lanceolata | reverse complement strand
GCTCAAAGGTATACGGAGTTGAGGGGTGGACTTTGATGAAACCTTTGCTCACAGTAGCCGCGTGAGTCCATTAAATGCCCTTCTTTGCCATTGCATGTTTTCTTGACATAACTCTTCAACAAATGGATGTGAAGAGTGCATTTAAATTAAATAGCATTCTTGAAGAAGAAGTTTTCGTTGAACAACCAAAAGGGTTTGAGACCCCATAAACCCAATCATGTGTTTAAATTGAAAAAAGGCTTTGTATGGCCTCAAACAAGCTCTAGAGCTTGGTATGGTAAACTTCTGAGATCACCTTTACAAAGTGGGTTTAGAAGGGAGAGGTGGATAAAACCAACTTGTTTATTCAAAACCAAGATAAACACATTTTGATTGCTAAAATCTATGTTGATGATATTGTGTTTGGATCCACCTCCAAATCCTTGGAAAAAGAGTTTGTTAATTGCGTGACTTCCACGTTTGAGATGAGCATGGTAGGGGAGTTGATATTTTTAGGAATTGAGATTAAAGCAATCACATGAAGGGATGTTCATATCTCAAGCCAAGTATGCTCTTAACTTGGTGAAGAAATTTGATCTTGAGAATGGAAAAAACATAAGAAAACCCCTATGGGTACATCCAATAAACTTAATAAAGATGAAAAATCTGAAAGTGTTGACCATACCTTATATAGAAGTATGATTGAAGTCTGTTGTATTTAACTGCCACCCGTCCAGATATCATGTACAATGTGTGTTTGTGTGTTAGGTATCAAGAAAACCCCAAAAGCTTCTCACTTGAAAAGCAGTAAAAGAATAATTCGATATGTTGGTGAAACCTTTGGCATGGGTTTGTGGTATACTAAACAACACTAACACCAATCTTGTTGATTTAGTGATGCTAACTGGCCGGGTGTTGTTGATGACATGAGAAGTACATCCGTGGATGTTTTTATCCAGAAATAATCTGATTTCATGGTTTAGCAAGAAACAAAATTGTGTAGCCCTATCAACGCTGAATCGAGTATATAGTCAGCCGGTAGTGGATGTACACAACTTTTGTGGATGAAACAAATGATCAAAGATTATGGTTTTCACGCATATTTTAACCATGTATTGTGACAACACAAGTGCGATAAGCATAGCTAAAAACTGTCAACACTCAAGAACAAAGCAATAGATATAAGACACCATTTCATTAGAGACTTAGTTGAACAAGGCATTGTTTGCATTGAACATGTGGGAACAAAACCAATTATCGATATTTTTACTAAGAGTCTAGATTTTGAGAGATTCATAAATCTTAGAAAATCTCTCGGTATGTGTGCCATGTAATCCCTCACTTGTTTATTTAAAATATATATATATATATATATATATATATATATATATAGGCATATTGCATTGGTTTTAGGGGGGCACACTAGTTTCACTCTGTATGTTTTTAGTACCTTGTTTGATTGTCTTGGTGACACATTCAAGATGTATTGTGATCTTATTGTTCAAATTCTTCTCACCATCTCCCTATGAAGTTGTACTGGAATTGAAAATTTTTTCTTTTGAACCACAAAGGAAAGAGCTACCTTTTGAAATTTTTAGGATGTTGCAATTTGTCAATGTACTATGAAGTTTAGACTTGCATGGGTTGATCTTGACTAAATTGACTCCTTTTAATTGACAAAGTGTGAAAGCTACCTAACGGAAAAGAGCTACCTATGAACAAGGTTGTGGCATCTTTCTTTTGGGACTATGAATCCTCGATTTCATGGGTTGATCATTAAGTTAAGTTGTTACCCTTGGTAAATAGTGTGAAAGGTTCCTAGTGGTGTTTGCTGAATTAGCTTGAAATAAAGTAAAGCTATTCTAGTAGGGAAATAAAGTACCTATTGTGATTTTGGGAGTATTTGTGTTAATTTGGTGAAGGAAAAATGAGAATCTGGACATAAAATCACAATTTTGGCGAATGTGTTTTCCAATGCAGCAACATTGGGAACTACATTCAGATGATCTAGACATATCACATGAGTGTGTTTGCATTTTTTTCCTTTGGTTATTTCTTCTGCATACTTAGGCATGTTTTCTAGGTCATATAGTTGTTAAATATCAGCCTCCTAAGTTTCTGTCCTTCTATTTGGTGCATGTTTGCTTCAATGTTCACAAAGTCAATATTTTATGTGGCTGTTAAATCTGTTGTGTTCTTCATGAGGACCTGAACTATTATAGTATGTGTGTGACAAACTTGTGTGATTACAATCTTGGTTAAGTATTATTTGTGTATTCTTAAAATACTTGATCAATTTTTGCACATTTTAAAATTTTGAAATCAGATTTCAGTTGTTGGTTTATTTCATTAAATCCCCCACATTTTTCTCATGATCATAACAGCAGATTTTTGTCATATTTCTATTGGCAGTAGACGCATTTGATTTTTTATCCATATTTTTTGAAATTTGATTTTCAGTTTTTGGGTCTCCTCATCTCCTCACATTAATGGTTCAACGGCTAATTATGAATTAGTGGACAAATTAGTGTTAATTTTGCATAGAAACAGGTCACAGCTCAAAGGCAATCTCTCTCATATTCCGGCGATCAAACTCAGCTTTCATCTCATCTTCCAAATTCAGTTTCTCTTTCCATCTCATTCATTCTCCATCTAAGCATCCTCCAATGGCCTCCTCTTCGTTAAATCCTAAATCCCCAAGAACTGATTCACCAGCTGATGTAGCAACAAATGAAGCTACAATCAGGCCTCTTTCATCACCGAAAAATCCAGCCACAACTATGGTAGTTGTTCAATCCTTTCCCGAACCTTTGACAATGATTCTTCCAAGCGAAAAAGGGAATGCGATTGATGTAGATAATCCAGGAGATTTATCTGGGTTACCTAAAATTGGTAACCCTAGAACACGTAGATCAAAGAGGCAACACGAATTCCTTAAAGAAAATTACGAAAAATCCAAGTGTATCTGATGTTCATAAAGCGGCCAAGAAAAAACAAGGTTGAGAAAGGAATTTTTAAGGAATCGGTAGAAATTGCAAGTTTACGTTTACCCACATTTGATGATGACTTTGTTCCTCCTGGGGATGGATCAACTCCTTGTGTTCAAGAGCCATCATCTCCCCACCACCCAAGCATCTCTAAAAAAAAAAAACTACTCCAGCCAGTGCCGACATTCAGGATGATGACTATCCCATTCCTTCGCCTCACATTGTATTCCCGGCAGATTCATCTCCTCAACCAAGACAAACCCCGGCTGTTGAAGTAAGTTCTCCCTCTAGCGATGATATTATTGTTTCTGATGAAGATAATGCTATGGTCGAGAATCTAGTCAAGTCAAGAAGGTGTCTTCTTCACCATTTGGTCTGTGGGTCCCAATGAGCACAATAATAAGCTAGAAGGGGGGGGGGTTGAATAGCTTATTAACACTTTAAAACTTTTAAGTAAGTTCCTTGAAAGTTACTTGCAATCTATGAAAAGAATCAAGTAGCGGAAGACCTTCAAGAAAGTTGTTCCGTGTCCGCCGATAAGGACTACCGTAGACCTTTTACGATTACTTAAGTTCTCGAAATGGATAATATAAACAATGAAACTAAGCTCAAGTAATAGACAAACAAGAGGAAATAACACAAGTATTTTGGGATGGTTCACACTATAATGAGTGCTACGCCCACCACCAAGGCAATAACCTTGGATTTAAATTGTGCACTATGTTTTCCACTTAGATCAATTACAAAGAATATCCCTAATGGATCGTGTACAAAATATTGACTTGTGTTTGTCTAGGGAATTAAATATCTCAGTAAAATCAAGATATTTAATTCGTGCGTATATAGTTAATGGAAGTTAACAACAAGAAGAATAAGGCAATAAATGTTGATGAACAAACTTCTTATTGTTGACGAGGACTTCTAGATCTCAAGTATGATCTATTGAATGCACCGAAAGACTTGGAGTTATGAAGTTTCAGAGCAATTCTTTAAGTGTTCGATTGATTCCTCAGCTTGTTTTTGTTCCGCCTTCAATGGCAAGTATTTAAAGCACATTTCAAAAAGAATCCGTTGGAGAGGACGAAGACTTCAAACAATGTCTATTCATAAATGCATTAAATGCATGGGGTCAAGCCGATCAAGGATTTTCGCTCTTCACGTATATCTAGAGCGTATAATCATTTCGAGATCTTCAAAAGGTGGGCGATTTGGTGTCGATTCAGAGATGTAGCAGAAAGTAAGGGATGTTTTTACGCTTTCAGCGCTCAGACGAAAAGTCTTCCTGCTGAAAGTTGCTTTCGGCTTGACATGTCGTGGAATGACTTGGATTAATTCAAATAATATATAGGAATAAGTTTGAATTAATCCAGTAGCTTTTTGGAGAGGACACGTTGAAGCAGTCATTAGGCGGACACGAGGTCTACCGATCTTAAGCTTTGAGCCAGTCTCCTCCTGAAGCCGAGAAGGGTCTTCCGTGAACCTAAAAAGTCCTATAAAAACTATACAAGGCAGAGTTCTATACACAGTTGCCACGTGATGACTGTATTTTATACGCAGTTATTGGGTATTATTCTAACTTAAATTATGCTATTTCTCGAGGTTTTTGTTGTCTAATATGTGTTTTAGTGTTGTTTTATAGTTTCAGGACTTTTGGAATAATTGTGCAAAATATAGGCATTTTATGCCTTGAATTGAAGAACTTCGTGGGACCAAGCGCAAAAGCTGGAAACTTGAAGACCAAAAGCTGAAAATAAGATTTTTCTACCAAAACTCAGCCGCCACTTTCATAGAGTTCCAATTGTCTTGGGAATTGTGCAAGTCCTAGTTTAATTCTTTTTAGTGTTGTAATTATAATGTATCTCCTTTTCCTCCTTGATGTAGGATTAATTAGGTATAAATAGATCCCTTTAGTTAGGAAAAAAAGGAGAGAGAAGTTCTGTATTATTTTTCTTTGTCTATGAAGAAAGATTCTCCAAGAATGGTTCAAGGTTTTGTATTTTCAATTATGGAGAGCTAACTCCATAATCTAGGAATTGGAGGTAACTTGTATCGACTCTATTGTTTTTTATTAATTCCTATTCATTTAATTCTTGTTGATTGTGGTGTTTATCAATCCCTATATTATTTCGCTTTGAACAAATGAATGTAATCGCAAATAATAAAGGCCTAGAGGTGGATAATCTGCATGACCAATGTGCATATGTCGCATTACATCGGCTCACCATCACAATAAATTGGACCTATCGATGCACGAGAGTGATAAGTTAGGACGAGAGGTTCATACATGATCTAGGTGACAGATAGATCATAATCTAGGTGACAGCTAGATTACATGTTCTTGTGCTTAGGATATAGAATGGATGAATTTTGCGAGGATGGAGGCTGAACCAATTGTTCAACAGTCTATATCTATCTTTTGTGAACGAACCCAAGAAATTGAATGATAATTATTTTGAATTAAACAATAGATTAGATATAAGTGAATCCTAATTCCTAGGCGATTTACAAATCTTTGATTTATCTCATATTTATATGTTTTGTTAGTTAAATTATTTTATTGCTTTCTAGTTAATTTAATATATAAAAACCAAAAAGCCCCATTAGTTATTAATTGCTTTATTTTAATAGATTAGCTAAATTTACTATAATCAAATCCAAATCTCTGTGGTTCGACCCTTGCTTCCCAAAACTATTCTATAATAGTCTTGTCCACTTGCAAGGAAAAAAAGATTAAATAAAACATCGATCACCACGATAATCGATACGCAGCCCGATTAGCCACTGAAGTATAAAACTAATGTAATGTACTGATCAGATAAAAATCTAACATAAGAATCAACAATCTCCTCCTATTTATATCTGGTCATCATTACTACAAATGAGGGCTTAAAACAAACTATTTGATAGATAATAACATGTCTGAGAAATTTTATATATTTAAGAAACGGAAGACATGCCTCTATAAAACAGAATAACACCTCAAATGTAAGGGACTAATCTAAGTGCATACAAGAATAAGAGAGTCAAAGAACAGCACACAGATTAGCAGCAGTTTAAATGAATTTAAACTGATTGTTTAAATTCTAATTAGATTAACGATAAAGCAGCAAAAATTTAAACAATATAATTTTTGAAAAGCAAGTAATCATCTGTATTTATAAACAAGATGTTTACATACAACAGAGTTTTTCAAAAATAATATAAATACAAAGAAAAGGGAAGAAAAGATACATAAACTACCAAGGTCTTTTCCCTTTGCCTTTGTCTGCAGCCTCCTTTTCTCTTCTTTCTCGCTCTAGCTCTTCCATTCTTCATTGGTA
The DNA here is from genome assembly GCA_013146195.2 of Codonopsis lanceolata. Classification (NCBI taxonomy): domain Eukaryota; kingdom Viridiplantae; phylum Streptophyta; class Magnoliopsida; order Asterales; family Campanulaceae; genus Codonopsis; species Codonopsis lanceolata. The sequence continues at coordinate 9,568 of JABEVN020004036.1, read as the reverse complement.
TTCGTCATCTGCATCAGTCGGAGGTCTGGTGGAACGAGAACGGTAGTCCAGTTCTTCACGAAGACGGCTGTTCTCTTCCATCAGCATTCTGTTGATAGACCTCATTTGCTTCTCCTCCGTGATGGCCAGATCACGATCACGGTTGGCATTCATGATATCGTGAGCAGAGTTGCGAGCGAGGTTGTTGAGTTCCAAAATTGGAGGACGACCGTGGCCGAGATGGAGAGTGATGGCGTGGAATAACTCGTAGAAAATGGAGCCTATGATACGGCAACCTTCATCTCGCTGAGCTTCGATGTTGATCTTGACATCGGTGAAGTCGTGCCGCATCTGTCCAAAACGAGTCCAGACATCCTCTTGAAACTGTTGAAGATTAGTGGCAGTCCGGTCGTTGGCCTTGGCTGCAGCAGTGGCTACTTCAGCGGTAGCGGTAGATATGCTTGTAAGCTCGCCTAGCCGCTGGTAGATGGCATCCAGCCGGGACAAAACTTCATCATTGGCTGGCTGATGGGAAGTAGATGCTTGGCCAATATGAATGGTGTCGGCAGAGGCAGAGTCTGCAGGCCTTATGGGCTGTTGAAGTGGAGGAGTGATGGAGGCGGAAGAGGATGAGTCTTGGGTTGGTATGGTTTTGGTGGAAGAGGATATGGCTATAGGGGACGGTGGAGGAGGGGTTGGTGGGGAATCCAGTTCCATATCAGTGTCAGAATTTTCACTGATGAGGAGGATTGGGGAATGGGTTCTAGAGAGAACCGTAAAGAAGGGGGGTAGAAGAGGGATTTTGGTTTTTGAAGGGAAGGTTGAGGAGGTTGAGAAGGTAGAGAAGGTTGATGAGTAGGGGTGAATAGATCTGCTACTGACGAAAGTTCGAAGAGGAACTTGGCAGCAGCAGAGTCTAAGGGTTGGTTGGGAGGGTTTTGAGTTGGCTGTGGTGTGGTTGAAGAAGTTGGTTGGGATTGGGGTGGTGAGGAGGGTGTAGATGGGTCAGGTGAGTAGTTAAAGGGTGAAGGAGGAGGAGGAGTTGGGGTTCTGGCTGGCTCCTCCTGAGGGATAGACTCCTCCGGAGGTGGTGAATTCCTCTGAGTAGATGACTCAGAAGGAATAGATGAAGGGTTGATAGGTATAGATGAAGGGTTGATGTAAGGGTGTGCGTCGGTAGAGGTAGTTGGGTGGCTGGCGGTAGATGGTTTGGGACCGGTAGCTCTCCTTTTCTTCCTCAGCGGCTGAGTAGGAGACTCAGCTGCTTCATCGGTAGGGGTTGGAGGGACTACCGGTGGCTGGTCCTCAGAGGTTTTACGAAGTCTCCTTCGTTTTGGTTTGGGAGTGGTTGCAGGAGATGGTGAGGGTGGTTGGCTGGTTTGGGTGGGTGGCTGAGAGGATGGCTTAGCTTGGGTAGATGAAGGAGAAGAATGGCTGGATTGGCCTGAAGCCTTCTTATTTTGGCCTTCCTTCATCTGTCTCCTTATCCACTTGGCCTGCTCCTCTTCAGTTGGAGTTGCCACTTCCGGCCTTGTCTTCTTTGCTTTGCCCTTGGCTGCCATCTTAGTCCGTAGCAGCTGCTCTGCCTCATCAGCCAATTTTTTGGCTTGACGTTGAAGGGAAGCGCCTACTTGATCACCAAATTTTTCTCAAAACCTTTTTGAATGGTTTGCTGGCAGCTTCATGGGCTTCCATGTTGAAGCGGGTGACCAAGATGGGCATGGGCTCGGCCACCTTTTCAAGGGTAATCGGCGCAGACCCTTCGCAGTGCCGCTTGTTCTCGTATTCGATACTTACCGAAAAACGAGGTCGTGAGTCGCTTCTCCTTGGCCATCGTGATACAACTCATCTTCTTTCAAAGAAGAGTTGATATTTGCATCATCCCTTAAAAGGGCATTGATCAGCCTGACGAAGGGGCGTTTGCAAGTGGGGTTGTTCTTTGCTTTCTCTACCCACTGCTTTAGCTCGTCAAAGATGATGACCCCCCGCTGAGACGCTAGCTTGAAGGAATACAAGACCGTCAATTTGATTTGCCGGGCCGTAAACATGTCATGAGCTCCACTTTTGAATAGGAGCCCTTGTCTATAAGATGGTGCAAGAGACGTCAAGAGGGAACAAATTTCGGAGCATTTTCCCTTGAGGCTCCATTAGGGTGTCTACTCCCCTCATGGCTTCCGTGCATACATAGCCTCACCATAGTTACCGCAAGAGCTCCTCCGTAATGTACGCCTATGATAGTGGCGATAGACTTAGCGGAAATGGAGATAGGACGCCCCTAATCCATCCTCGAAGAACACTCTGCTCATGAGTTCCATCCTCGATAGAATTCTTCCGCTAGAAGATTGCTATAATTTACGCCGTTGAGGCGTAAGAGGGTAGAATCCCGAGGCGCCCATGTCTTTGCAAGCTTTGACGCCGGCCTATGGAGTTGATTGACGAAGGTCAATGCACATTCCAGAATGTATAGCTTAGTGGTCCGTGAGGAATTATAATGTCATGAGCGGCGGAAAGGTGGGGAATCCCTAAGGTTGATGTCCAAACCGGGAGGAATCTCGCTTCCTGATTCAAACTCTTCCGCTGCGCTTTGATTTTGAAGTTCTTGCCTGAAAGAAAACAAAATAAAAATTAGGGCTTTTCATCTAGACAACTCAAACAAGAAGGAATTTCAAAGTTTTCTAAAATAATTGAAATTTTCGAATCGAAAACTAGAAACCCTAGAATGTTTAGAGAAACCACACTCGAGAAAAGTATAACAGAAGTTTTCTTAAGAATAAACGATGAATATACAAAAACGACTGTTAGAATTCAAGTTTGTAAGAACAACAATGGCGAATCACTGTATAAACTCGAAAAATGACCGTTTGAATTCCAAAACAATTTTAGATAAATGAAAGTGAAATGCGTAACAAGACATAGTAAGTTTCGAGTAGAGTAGAGAAGAGCGTACCATTGTTGATGATGAGAAGAAGAAACAAGAAGAACTTGAATTTGCAGAAAGTAGTTACACAGAGAGAGGGAGAGAGTAGAGAGAGAAATGTTTTGTCAAAGGGATTCGTAAAGTTTGGCAAATGACGGTTCAAGGACTATTTAAAGGCGAGAAAATATCAGTTTTGAAAAAGCGGGAACTTAAGATATTTTCTTAAGTACCAAAATTTTATCCTTGACCCACTTTATTGCTTTAGAAACCTCTTTAGCAAAAAAAAAATAGACTAAGTAAGAGTACTAACCTTTAAGTCTTCCGGTAAAGGAGAACTTACGTCTTCCGATTAGTCTAAAACTGAGTCTACCGGTATGAAAGACACATTAAATTTTTTTTTTAAATTAAGCAGTAGGATCAATCATACCAAGATTTCTCCTTAAATAAGCAAACCTGGTGGCGTCCAGTGGTTTTGTGAGAATGTCTGCCAATTGATGCTCAGTTGGAACGTATTCCAAACTGATGTTACCCTTTTCCACATGATCTTTGAGGAAATGATAACGAATATCAATGTGCTTTGTCTTGGAGTGCATCATCGATTTTTGGAGATCGAGATAGCCGATGTGTTGTCACACATGATTGGGCGCTTTTCGCCTTGATGTTGTAGTCCACTAGTTGTTGCTTCATCCATAGTAGTTGAGAGCAACAAATGCTTAAAGAATGTATTCTCGCTCTCGTGGTTGAGTTTGCCGCGATCCTTGTTTCTTGCAAGACCATGAGACAAGTCTGCTTTCCAAGAAATTGACAAGTCCCACCGGTGCTTCTTCGCTCGCCACTTTGTCGCATAATTTGCATCCGAGTATCCAACTAGATTGAAGTTGTTGGATTTGGAATACCGATGCCAAGATTTGTTGTTTTTGAAACATATCCGATGATACGCTTGGCGTAGCAAATGTGACTCCTTTGGATCTCGCCTGAAATCTAGCACAAACACAAACAAAAAACATAATGTCGTGTCTACTAGCAAGAAGGTAAAGAAGTGAACCTATTATTCCTCTGTACTTGGTCATGTTCTCTTGCTTTCCTTTTCATCTTTGTCAAGATGGCGTAGACATTGGAGTTTCAAACTTTGGTGAATCAAGACCAAACTTCTTGATTAGTTCCTTTGCATATTTGGTTTGGCTGATGAAGATTCCGCCTCAAGTCCGTTGTATCTCGGCCATTCTAGAAAATAGGTAAGTTCACCCATCATGCTCATCTCGAACTTGCTCGCATCGCCTTCTCGAATCTTTTACATAGGCTTTGATTTGTACCGTAAGAGAATGGCCTTTGTGCTTGAGGATGAATAAAGTAGTGTCTATTCTTCCTCTCACGAATCCTTGTTCAATTAAGAACTTGGATAGAGTTTCATACCAAGCTCTAGGAGCTTGCTTCAGGTAGAGAGCTTTCTTGAGTCGGTAGACGTGATCCAATTTGTCCGAAATGACAAATCCAGAGGTTGTTCCATGTATACGCTTTTTGAAGATCGCCATTCTAAAGGCACTTTACATCCATCTCGATACACTTTGAAGTCCATGAACGAGGCATAAGCTAGAAAAAATCTCGATTGCTTCTAGTCTAGCAACAGAGCAAAAGTTTCATCAAAGTCAATTCCTTCTTCTGCCGTAGCCTTGATGCAACCAATCTAGCTTTGTTTCGTGACATTTCCATCTTCATCTCTTTTGTTTCGAAACCCACTTGGTGCCGATGATCGGATGATCGCCGGCTTTGAACTAAGCTCCACACCTTACATCTTTCAAACTGTTCAACTCTTCTTGCATAGCTTCAATCCAGCTTATGATCTTCGATAGCTTCATCAATCTTCTTTGGTTCGAAGTTCGATACAAATGCATAAGCAAACAAAGTTTCTTCTCGAACCTTATTTCTCGCATTTAACTCCTCGTATTGAGATCACCAATGATTTGAGAAATGGGATGATCTCTTCCTTCAATACGCTTAGAGGAAGATCATTACGGTGTATTCTTCCCTTAAGAATTCTCGAGTAGGTTGAGAAGGAGATTCACCAAAATCTAGTTCGAGAAGAGATAAGATCTTCAAAACCTTCATTTTTCCGTGAACAAGAAGGATGAGAGATCTCAAAGGTGCTTGGGGTAAAAACAGTAAGAGATGGGTTCAGGTCAATGTAAGAGTTGTCATATCGGTATCGGTAGAGGTCTCTTCTACCCGTGAAGGGTTAGCTGATTGACGGGTTCTAGTTGCCATTTTCTCGATAAGGATTGGAAGTAGATGTTGTATTTGTACATGTCTCATCATTATCGAATCATTAGCAACGCTCGAGCCATTCTAGGCTCTAACAAGTCATATTCATCAAAAGAAACATGCACGTATTCTAAGATTTTTAAATTAGATTTAATCAAAATGCGAAATGCTTTTGAATGTTTGGAATACCCCTGAGAAAAATTCCTTCGTCTCGATTTTGCATCAAATTTTCCTCTATATTCTTTTCCATTATAAAGAATAAAACATTTACACCGAAGATTTTAAGAAATCCTATGTTTGGGATCTTCATCTCCATATTTCATATGGAGTTTTATTATGAAACTTGTTTACCGTGGATCTATTCTGGGTAAAAAGTAGTGTTGATACGTCTCGTAAAATACTCGGAAGTTTAGCTTTCGCGGCAAGATTGTTCTAGCTCCTTCAATCAAGATGTTCTCTGCTCTTCCGCTCAGCTACACCATTTTGTTGAGGAGTACCAATAGCGGAAAGAAGTTGTGGCCGATCCCATGGTCATCGCAAAGATTTTTCTACACCATTGTTTTTGAATTCAAGGCCATTGTCCGATCTTATGTCACAAATGTCTTCAAGCTTTTGAGTTTGAAGTCTTCAAGAGTGCGGTTGACTAGATCATACGTTTCATCTTTAGATGTCATAGTTTCAATCCAAGTGAATCTAGAGTAGTCACAACTACTACAAGTGTGTACTTGTCTCCGAAATAATCGGCCGTTGTAATAGGTCCAAAGAGATCCATATGCGAGAAGTTGAAGAGGTTCTGTTTGTTGATAAACATATTTTCTTTTTGAAGGAAGACTTGGAAAGTTTTCCTAGTTGGCAAGCTTTACAACTTCGTCATGATCGGGGCGGACATCTGTAGGTAGGCTGATGATCGATGTATTTTATACGCCGATTTTATATGCTTCGTGACTTGAATTAGGCTATTTCACGAGTCTTTTGAGTACTAATATATGTTTTTGGTAAGTTTTGTAAGTTTCAGATTGTTCGTGAAAATACGCGAAACTCCGTGGTTTTAAGTGCAAATTACAAAGAAAGAAAAATTGAAGAAAATAAAGTCTGTCATCTCGACACCTTTGCGGGGCTTAAGGTGCCTCGCACTTTGCGACCGCAAGGTAGGCAAGACGGTCACCGGCAGCCAATCGAAGAGCCAAGAAGCACACACATCGAGACCTTGCGACGCAAGGTATCCAAAGACCTGCGACCGCAAGGTAGGCGGAACGCAAAAATTCGGTTTTCACACACACTCATTCGATTCAATCACAACTCCCAAGTATATATAGAAGTCGATGTCGAGCCTAAGCATAAGGAGGACTACTGGAAGCTCTCTTTACATAGATTTTAGGTAGTTTTAGATTGTATAACATAATTAGGTTTTGTAATTTCAAGTATTGAAGATCAAATCATGTCTTCCATCATCTCCATGTGCTCTTCATCGTCTATGATGAACTAAATCATCCCTAATCTAGGAGGTGGGAGGTAACTTGTATCGAATTTTTGTTTTGATTCTCATATATATGTCTATTCAATGCTTGTTGATTGTGTTGTTTATCAATCCTTTATTATTTCGCTTTGAACAAATGAATGTAATCGCAAATAATAAAGGCTTAGAGGTGCGGATACCCGCATGACCAAGTGCATATGTCGCATTAATCGCTCACCAACACAATAAATTGGACCTATCGAAGCACGAGTGATAAGTTAGGACCGTGTTCTTACATGATCTAGGTGACAGATAGATCATAAATCTAGACGCTAGATTACGTTCTCGTGCTTAGGATATGGAATGGGTGAATTTTTATGGGAGGAGATCGAACCAATTGTTCAACGACTATATCTATTTTTAGTGAACGAACCCAAGACATTGAATGACATTATTATGAATTGAACATAAAGGAGATATAAGTGAAACCCGTAATCCTAGATTTCCACTCACCATAAGATCTTCATATCTCTTATTCTCGCTAATTAGTTAACATCTATAACTAGTAAATTAGAGTAGAATTAAACATAAAAACCCCCCTTAGGTTAATAATTTGCTATCTATAACCGCACTGTTCGTGATCACTTGTCTCGTGGGTTCGACCCTTGCTTCCGAGTCTATTCTATAATAGTCTTGTACACTTGCAAGGAAATAGATAAAATAAAACATCGATCAAGAGACCTTTGACAAGCCCATTTTTGGAGAGCTTGGAGAGGTGTTTGAAGTTGAGGATCGAGACGCTTTGTGCCATAGACGCCTGTTGTCGAACATTGTTGGCTACTAGACACAGTTTGAGAATCTCCTAGAAGATTTAAGTCCACGACAAAGACGCTTCCTTGTCTAGTCAAGATTGTAGAGCGTGATCTAATCGGCTCTTGATGAGGCACTGTTTGAATTGAATTGGCATAGAAGTCCTTTGTCGCAGAATTGGGATATGCCAAGATGCTTTTAAACCACTTACTAGAGAAACTTTGTTGATGAGAATTTCAGTAATACCATATCCAATTGTCTTTCCTCTTGCATTGTCTCCTAAAATACAAGGGTCCTTTTGCTTCAGCCTATATTCAGAAGAAGACCTCGGCTCCCACCATGGTCTTGAAATGTACCCACGTTTCCAGGTACCAGATGCCTTTGTTTTCTATCTATAGCCATGAAGCATTCGAAATGAAGTTAAACAAACAAGGTACCCTTTTATTTTCCCTTTTTGGGTCCTAAGGATTAGCAACCTTGCAACCCATACCGCTTGACCTTGAGAGAACTAGGTTCGAGGTTCCCTGAAATGCTCGCGCGCCGCCTGATAGTGCGCCGACGCGCATGCGACACCACCGCCTGCTCCATCCTCCCTGTTTAGGGAAGACGAATCCAAAGCAGAGGAATGCTATTAGCACGTTGGAATGTGCCTTCTGTTCCCCGAGTGAATTTTGTATCCAATATGGGAACTTATGGTTTTCCATGTCAAGTTATCCCTTATTTGGATAACAAGATATGGGAATGCATTACTTTCCATTCCCATTCTCCCCTTTATCTTTCAGGAAAATAGAGAAGTGCAAGAAAGAATATTGCGACACCCACTATGAATTTTATGAAAATAGCCTTTAACCTATTTTGGATCATATGAGTTTTTGGTTTTCTATGTCAGTTATCCCTTGTTTAGGGATACCAGACATAGGAATACATCACCTTTCCATTCTCATTCTCCCTTGTTTAGAGAACGTGAAAGTGCAAAGAAAGATGTCATGAGCCCCACTAGATCCAAAATGTTTTAGAGTCGCCACCTTTATTTTAAGGCAAAAATAAAGGAAAACCGTAAAAAGAAAACCAGATATTTTTAGAAAGCGGGTTCGGAGGCTAAGTTACGAGCTGGGAAGGTGCTAGGCACCCAACTCGCTCTTTCGGTTCGAAACGTTTTTGATCAAGTATGCTTATTGTCACATTTACTTAGCAAATAAATAAGGTCTTATTTTGACAAAGGAAAATTAAACATACATTCGTGGGCCACATTATTTACGGACTCGCAAATGTCTCTTTCCAATAATTATAATATTTAAAAATATTTGGCCATTATAACGCTTTTTAGTATTATTTCCTAATAAAACGGCAAGATAACCGCTATATTTTGATATTGAACCCGACCGAAATAATAAATACTTTATTGAATAAATAAATACAAACTTATCTAAAACATTTTGCCATAATAACGGCTACATTTAGTACTATTTCCTAATAAAATCCTAGCAAAGACAACCGTTTATATATTTACATTGGGCCGGACTGAAATAATACTATTACATAAATGAAAGACTTTAATAATAAAAGCTTACAAACGACGTAGGGGTGTGCTCGCCTGTCCTCTGAGAGAGTCTTTTTTTTCTCGTCCGTCCGGTCAGTTGAAGTTATGTGTTGTGTGAATTTGGGCAACAGAATTGCTCAGTTACTTTTCGCCTCGGATCTGGGTGGTAAAGTTATTTATCAAGTTGTTTGTTTGGCCGAAAAGGTCAATTTTTGCAGAGTAACGCATCCGCTATTTGGTTTTAATCTGGCAGCAGCAACCGCTTCTATCCACGATTTTTGGACCGGGAAAAGGGGTGGATACCTAGTCTGGGGGCTAAGGAACACTTCTACCGTTGGATTTGTGTTTGGCGAGGTTTGGCAGTGGTTTCGAGGCTTTAGAAATTTATCTATCGGTATTTATTTTCTTCAGCAATGTAGACGCAGAGAAATTATACTGATGAATTGTGTACGAATGAAGGAGCCGAGGCCTCTATTTATAGAGGAGACATCGTTGGAATTTTGTGATTTCTCTCTCCGCATCGTGGAGTTGTACACCGCTTGATGAATTGCATTTTACTAGAAATGAGTGATGAACAAAGGCTTCGAGAGTGGGGGTTTGGTGTTCA
>JABEVN020004035.1:0-15858 GCA_013146195.2 Codonopsis lanceolata | reverse complement strand
AGTCTATGAACAATGATTGCAAGAATGATAAATACTAGTACACTTGGTCACAGAACTCAAATGAACTTCTCACAAGTTGAAAACACAAAAGAATACAAGCAACGAAGGAAATAAGAGAACCACAAACCTCAAACAGCTTGAAGCAATCAAAATCGGCGATTCAACAAATAAGCTTTTACATGATTCTAAACATGTTAAGAGCTTCATGAATGACTTAAAGAATGTTTTCTAAATCATATATATAGACTAGGTATGCTCATAATCAGAAAATCATGAAGGCAAGCACACAAACACATGCAAGATCAAGGGGTTACGGGCACCAACATGAGGATTGGAGGTCTTAGAAATATTAAGTTAATGCTTTGGGACGAAAAATTTACTACGGCGTCCTTAACATTAACGGTGTCTAATACACCCCCATCTATGCCAATGTTGCCATTGGCATAGAACTCTCGGACAATGGGCACTACGGCTGCCCTTGGCGGAGAATCTATCAAACGCCCCCACCTACGAGCCACAAAATTTGGACGGAGGCCAAATTCTTCAACCTTGAATCCCCTCTCGGGCACCAAGGACTTGGTGAGTTTGGCCGTATATCGTTCTGAAGCCTCGTAGGATACAAATCGGGTGATGTCAAAATTTTCTTCCTTCCTCCTCCTGATGGTGGAGGGCCCGATTTCTACGTTTTCTAAACATTTTGTTTGAATAAAAATTAAAGACTAAAGTTTTAACAAATAAAATAAGTTTTTAAAATTAAAATTAAAAATTAATTCTAAAGCATGCAAATTTTTATCTACGTTAAAATTATCTAACACCCTAACATGCAAATATTTGATGTAAAAATTAAAAAGAGGGGTGATGATTACTTGTTTGCAGCTTAGATGGAGAGAGTAGCCGGAGTGTTGAGCTTAGATCGGCGTCGGCAGCAATGGAGGTTCTTCCTCTTTCTTCAAAGCTTCAACCTCAATGGGGTGCAAGGGTGGATGTGGGGGAGGTAGGACATGAAGAATGATGAAGGAGGGAGGGGATTCTTGGAGTAAGTGCCGGAATTTGAACCGATCTGTCTGAATTCTTGGAGAGACTGGGCGGCTGTTGCACTTCTTTGTGGAAGAGAGTTTGAGTTTTGTTGAATTGCAAATGAAAACCCGACAGGTTCTTAAATCTGAGACACCTTGCGGATGCAGGTGCCTTTGCTTCGCCACAAGGTAGGCGAGGTCAAGCGATTTGTATACATGCCGATTCCCACGTCTGCCTAGTACACTGCACGAAATTTGCATTTACGGGGGACCTTGCGGTCGCAAGGTCTACAACACCTTGCGTCTGCAAGGTGGGCAGATTTCATCCCACTTGATTTTCTGTCTTCCTTTTTAACAGTTTTGCAATTCAGCCCTTCCGTTAACTTCCGTTATGTTTTGTATCTTTCCTGTATGCAAAAACTTAACAAAAACTCTAGACTAAAAATATTAGTAACATATAAATACAACACTAAAATGCTTTTCTCGCCCAAACTTGAATTTTGGCATATTTAATTAAAAATTAAATGTCCAAAAATTGAATTTAACGGAGAAAGACATATTTAAACTAAGTACAAAAGCAAATAACATTCAAAATAGTGGGTTGCCTCCCACATAGTGCCTTTGTTTAATGTCTTTGGCTCGACCAAACTGCAAGCCTAATCTCGGGGTGGTTCACTGTCAGCCAAACGAATTAACTCAATTGTTCATTCAACTGACATCGTCTCTAGATATGGCTTGAGTCGGTGTCCATTAACTTTAAAAATTTCATTATTTTTAGGATTTTGAATATCAACAGCTCCATGAGGATAGATTCATATAATTATAAAGGGACCAGACCATTTAGATTTCAATTTTCCGGGAAATAGCCTTAGTCTAGAATTAAAAAGTAACACTTTCATCCCTGGATGAAACATTTTATTGGCTAACCCCATGTCATGATATTCCTTGGTCTTTTCTTTATATGTCTTTGCATTCTCATACGAATTCAACATATGTTCTTCTAACTCATTTAACTGAAACAATCTTTCTTCTCTGGCCAGGGTTAAATCTAAATTAAACTCTTTAAATCTTATTGGTAAAATGAGTTCCTTGGTCACTTATTATGGCCTTAGGTACTCCATATCTAGCAAATAAATCTTCAACGAATTTAACCACTGTTTTTCCATCATTGGTCTTGGTTGCTACTGCTTCTATCCATTTGGATACATAATCAACTGCTACTAGAATATACTCACAATTATTTGACACTGGAAAAGGACCCATAAAATCAATACCCCAAACGTCAAAAATGTCAACAACTAAATTAATATGCAAGGGCATTTCATTTCTCTTTCCTATTCCACCTGTTCTTTGACACTTATCGCACGTTATATATAACAATTCACAATCTCTAAAAACAGTAGGCCAATATAGACCTGATTGCAAATTTTTTCTCGTAGTCTTGTTTCCACTAAAATGACCTCCACAAGAATATCCATGACAGAATTCCATGATACCTTGTTGGTCTTTTTCTGGAATACATCTTCTTATTAAAGAATCGAGAACAAATTTTGTATAAATGAGGTGCTTCCCAAAAATAATTTTTAGTTTCCGCCTAAAAAATTCTTCTTTTCATAATGATCAAAATCGGATTAATGATATCGAGACACATAGTAGTTGACAAAATCGGCATACCAAGGGTCGAGAATCTTTAATGGCTAAAAGTTGTTCATCGGGAAAATTATCATTTATGGGAACATGATCATCAAGAAATTGACGTTCAAGCAAGGGTGAAAATTCAATACGGACAAATGGTCGGCTACGACATTCTCGGTTCCTTTTTATCTTTGATAGTAATGTCAAATTCTTGTAACAATAACATCCATCTAATTAATCTTGGTTTAGCATCTTTCTTACTTAACAGAATATTTTAATGCGAGAATGATCGAGAAAAATTATCACCTTTGATCCTAGAGATATGATCTAAATTTTTCTAAAGCATATACTCTTGCTAAAAATTCCTTTTCGATAGTTGTATAATTCAATTGTGCATCATTTAGAGTTCTACTAGCATAGTGGATCACATGAGGCTTTCTATCTACCCTTTGTCCTAACACGGCTCCAATCGCAAAATCGATGCATCACACATGATTTCAAAAGGAAGTGACCAATCAATTTGGATAAAATAAGGCGATAGTTAATTTTTCTTTTAATAAATTAAAAGCTTCTAAACATTCTTTATCAAAAATAAATTCTGTATCTTTTGCTAGCAAATTACATAGAGGTTCTGATTTTGGAAAAATCTTTTATAAATCTTCGATAAAACCAACATGGCCAGAAAACTTCTAACTCCTTTAGCGAAGTGGGAGGGGTAGTTGTGAAATAACTTCAATTTTAGCTTTATCAACTTCAATGCCTTTATTTGAAACAACATGCCCTAAGACAATTCCATGTTTGACCATGAAGTGACTTTTCTCCCAACTTAAAGTTAAATTAGTTTCCTGACATCTTTTCGGGGCTGATGTAAGATTTTCTAAGCAATGATCAAAAAATTTCCAAAAGCGAAAAATCGTCCATGAAAACTTCTACGCATCTTTCAACTAAATCGAAAATATAGAAATCATGCATCTTTGAAAAGTAGGCGGTGCATTACATAATCAAAAGCATTCTCCTAAAGCAAAAGTACCAAAGGGACATGTAAAGTTGTTTTCTCTTGGTCTTCGGGTGCAACAGGGGATCGATTGTAACGAGAAAAACCATCAAGAAAGCAATAATATTCATGAGCGCGGCTAGTCTTTCAAGGATTTGGTCAATAAATGGCAAAGGAAAGTGGTCTTTCAGTTGCCGCATTTAGTTTTCGCAAATCAATGCACATTCTATAACCGTTATTATTGTTCTTGTAGGGACTAATTCATCTTTCTCATTTTTAACAACGGTAATTCACGACTTTTTAGGAACTACTTGGACAGGACTAACCTATTTACTATCTGATATAGGGTAAATTATACCCGCATCTAAGAGCTTAAGAACTTCTTTTCTTACGGCTTCTTCCATGTGTGGGTTAAGTCTCCTTTGCCTTTCTCTTGAAGGTTTACTACCTTTTTCTTAATGTATTTTATGCATGCACATAGAGGGACTAATTCCTTTTAAATCAGCTAGGGACCATCCTAAAGCTTCTCTATGTGTCCATAAAACTTTTAACAAACTAGCTTCTTGCTCTTCCGTTAAGTTAAATTTGCTATAATAACAGGCAAAGTGTTACCTTCCCCTAAAAATGCATATTTTAAATGGGGTGGTAATGACTTTAATTCTTCAACTTCAGGAGAATTAATGGATGGCATAAATTCAGAATTTTCTACTTTAATAGTTTCTTTTATTTTAGACTCCTAATTCTCTACTTTATTTTCTACTTCAACATTCTCTATCTTAATTTCTTCAAAGAGAGATTTCAAAATCTCTACTTCATCTTCCTTAATTTCATTACTTTCTTGCTCTACTTTTTCAATTTTATCAGAATTATTTTCTGATTCTTTCTTTATTTCTTCTTTATCTTTCTTTTTACTAGCTTCTAACTTTTCTCTCTCTTGTCTTTTCTCTTCTTCTATTTCTCTTTCAATTTCATCAATGTCAATTTTTATGGGAGGGATAGGACTATCATCATAAACTATTAATCTAACTCTCTCATAATCTTCCTCTTCTTCAAAAGTTTCAGTTGATAACTTTTCAATCTCATCTATTGAAAAACAGGCACTTATGTCACTAGGTCTATTCATGGCATCAAACACCGAGATTTCAACAGTTTCACCTAGGACTGACATTGTGAGTTTACCATTCTTCACATTAATCATTGTATTGGCAGTGGCCATAAAAGGTATGCCTAACAATATCGGGACTTAATTATTAGTGCAAATTTTCCTTTCCATCTCTAGAAGCACAAAGTCAACTGGAATTATTAGTTTATCAACCTGAACTAGGATGTCTTCCACTATACCCAAAGGATATTTAACCGAACGATCAGCTAATTGTAGTTGCATAGTAGTGGGTTTTAGTTCTCCTAACCCTAACTGTTTATAGACCGCAAAAGGCATCAAATTAATACTTGCTCCTAGATCTAGCATTGCTTTCATATTTTTAGAGCCTCCCAAGGAAACTTGGATATTAAAGCTACCGGGGTCTTTCAACTTAGGAGGTAATTCGAGTTGTAAAACAGAACTTACGTTTTCAGAAACAATAATCTTTTCATTGTTTTCAAACTTGTGTTTCTTAGAGTGAAGATCTTTGAAAAACTTTGCATAAGCTGGAATATTTTTAATAACATTAAGCAAATGAAGATTAACATTCACTTTGGATAACATATTATAAATTTCCGTAAATTGTTTGTCCATTCGGTTTTTCATAAGTCTTCTTGGAAACGAAATTGGAGGAACATAAGGTGATGGAGCCACATAAGGTTCCTCTTCTTCTTGATCCAACTCTTTTTCAACTTCAATTGTATTATCTTTATTTTGAACCTCTTTTTCTTGTTCCTTATTTGGAACCTCAACTTCAACTTCTACTTCTTGATTACTTGATTCATTATCCTCTTTATTGCTATCATCACTATCTTTTTCGAGTTCTTTTTCAATTTCCTTTTCAGAATTTTCTACTGTAGCAGGCACTTTAGAAGAAGGATCAGAATCACTTACCTCTTCACCTATTACCTTACCGCTTCGCAAGATGGTGATTGACTTGGCTTGCTCGGTCTGACTAGGGAACTTCCCTTCTTCTCTTTTATCAACTTCTGAATTTGCAATGTGCTTCTTTAGATTTTCGATTTCTTCAAGCATGTATTTCATCAATGCTGCTTGACCTTTACTTGCCACATCTTGTTTGGGAACTTCTTCAATTCTCAACTGATTTTGATTTGGCAACTGTGGAGGTTGTGGTGGTTGAGGTTGCAAAGGCTTATTTCCTCCCCAAGAAAAGTTAGGATGATTCCTCCAACCAGGATTATATGTGTTTGAATAGGGATCATTCCTTGGCCTTTGAGGGTACATATTCATAGCATTAGCTTTGTTCGAGAATACATAGCACTTGATGGACAAAAATTAGTAGCATGAGAATATAATCCACATAAAGCACATGCTTCTTGAATTTGCCAATTTTCAAATTGAGCTTGTGTATTTGAATTATCTTGCAATTGATATAGGCTCCTATTTTTACCTCTAGCACTTTTACTTTGGGAATTAATACTTAACATCTCAAATAATTCTTCTAAGTGCTTACGGTGTCATTCTATTAATAGAACCACCGGTTGCACTATCAACCATAGTTTGTAAGCTTTGGCGAAAGACCATGATAAAATTGAAGCACTAACACATGTTGAGCCAAATTATGATGAGGACACATAATGAGCGATTTTTAAATCTATCCCATGACTCATGGAATGTTTCACACGGTTCATTTTGGAATGACATGATTTGTTTTCTATATTCAGTAAGAGATGCATGTTTGTAAAATTTACTCATAAACAAATCATATAATTGAGCCCAAGTATAAACACTATTAGGTGTTAGGTTCATAAACCATCTCTTTGCCAATTCTTTTAATGCTTGGGAAAATATTTCATTTTAATTTGATCTTGATCAACCTCCTAAAGGAAAAGTACTCATCATGTATTCATATTCTCTTAAGAAACTGACAGGATCTTCATGAGGCATCCCATGAAAAGATGGTATTGCATTAAAATAATGACCTTTTAATTCAAAATTACTTACAGCATCTGGCAAGACTAAACATGATGTCACAACATTTAATGAAGGTCTACTAAAGTCATAAATAGTTCTTTGATTTACCACTTCTTCTATATTTCTTCTTGCATGTTCTTCTTCTCTTTGATTCTATTGGTTGGGTCAACTGGATTTTTAGATTACGATTATTGTTATTCTCTTCCATTGGAGGATAAACCAGAGGATCCTCTTGATTCAATTGGTCTTGATTATCAAACTCTTGAGCTAGATTTTCAAGGACTTCTTGATTTCTTCTAACAATATTTATATCTTGATTTAATTCTACCAATTTAGGATTCAAAGATTGACGACCGTGCATAAAAATAATTTAAAGCAATTTAAAAACAACTAACTATTAAAAACAAAATAAAATCTTTTGTATTTTTATTTTTTTATAAAAGCGAAAATTAAACTAAAAACTAAATTAAATTAAAAACTACGCTACCAACAAACTAACTCGTGAACTAGCTTGTCCCCGCACGGCGCCAAAAACTTGATCGATGTTTTAATTAATCTTTTTCCTTGCAAGTGGACAAGACTATTATAGAATAGTATTGGAAGCAAGGGTCGAACCCACAGAGACAAGTGATCACGAACAGTGCAATTTATAGATAGCAAATTATTAATCTAAAGAGGTTTTTATATTTATTTCTACTCTAAACTACTATTTAAATTTAGATGTTTAACTAATTAGCAGTAATTACGAATATGAAGATCTTATGGTGGGTGGCAATCTAGGATTCTGGGTTTCACTTGTATCTCCTTTATGTTCAATTCATAATAACTATCATTCAATGTTTTGGGTTCATTCACTAAAGATAGATATAGTCACGTTGAACAATTGGTTCACCTCCATCCCATAAAATTCATCCATTCTATATCCTAAGCACAAGAACTCAATCTAGCGTCACATAGATTTATGAGCTATCTGTCACCTAGATCATGTATGAACATGGTCATAACTTATCACTCTCGTGCATCGATAGGTCCAATTTATTGTGTTGGTGAGCCAGTGTACGACATATGCACATTGGTCATACAGTTATCCATACCTCTAGGCCTTTATTATTTGTGATTACATTCATTTGTTCAAAGCAAAATAATATAGGGATTGATAAACAACACAATCAATAAGAATTGAATGAACATATATAAGAATCAAAACATAAATTCGATACAAGTTACCTCTCACCTCCTAGATTATGGATGATTTAGTTCATCATAGACAATGAACAGCACATGGAGATGATCGGATACATGATTTGATCTTCAATACTTGAAATTACAAAATCTAACTATGTTATGCAATCTAAAAACTACCTAAAATCTACCAAAGAGAGCTTCCAGCCGTCCCCTCCTTTGTTCTCGGCATCTGACTTCAATATATACTCGGGAGTTGTAATCCAATCGAATAACTGTGTCAAAATCCGAAATAATCGCATTCTGACCACCTTGCGGTCGCAAGGTGTTGAGTACCTTGCGTCCGCAAGGTCTCCAGTGTGTCTGGCCTTGGAAATCTTGACTTTGCCCGTACTGCCTACCTTGCGGTCGCAAGGTCTGATGTACCTTGCGTTCGCAAGGTCTTTAGATTCTAACAGTCTTCACTTTTCTTCATTTTTACTCTTTTAGCCCTTCTTGAAATTTGCACTTAAAACCATGGAGTTTGGCATATTTTCACTAATAACCCTGAAACTTACAAAACTCACCGAAAACATATATTAGTAGCCAAAAGCCTCGTGAAATAGCATAATTCAAGTCATAGAAGCATATAAAATCGACGTATAGAATACATCGATCAACCATCCCTCTAACCCAACCCACATTCCTTGCACTCTATGACCCTTATCAACCCAAGAAACAACCCCTTTTGGTCCATAAGTCCTTAACTTAGTTGTCTCCTTTTGACTTACTTCCCATTTGGAACGTTCACTTCCCCAACCCATATCAAACTCCCCTTCGTTGAAAAGGATTGTCCTTAATCCTTGATCCTTCTCACTGTTTCTCCCCTATGATGAGTCTTCTTCCCAGCCTTCTTGAATTAACTCAAGACCCAACAAAGTGGCACTCCCTTTTGCTAATTTTAGTAGCTCCTTTTTCAAAGCACCTGTATCTACTCCTCCTTTCGTGGCCCCGTTCTTGTGCGTCATAAGCAAAATTAAGTTGTTTAAAAGCTCCATCCATCGCCCAGTTTCTTCCTTGTTAAATACCACAAGTTGATTCGGTTTTAATCCAAATTTTTCGTAAGAAAAAATCTAAATTGATGAGTTTATAATGGACTCGCTTTTCTGTAATTTCATGGCCTTTTTGAGGAGTTCAACTTGTGTCTTGTCAGCCCCTAATCCGCTGTTCACCTTCTTCTTTGTCCCAAAACCGAGACCCTTCTTCATCTCCCCTTCTTCTTCCTTCAAATTCGATCCTTCTTTATCTTATTTTTCTCCCTTCTCATTTGCTAACTTTGATTCTTCCTTAAGAGCTTCGTGTATTTCTTCTTCTTCAACTTCTACCACGATCCGACTTTGGTTACGAGTACCCGCATAAAATTCCCCAGGTAAGCCTCTCAATGTGGTGGATGGTTTCAAACGGAATTTCTTTCCCCCTTGTGACACCATAAACGTGTTTTCCCTGCCATGGTGAACAACATCGCTATCATACTACCACGGACGTCCCAACAAGATGTGACAGAAGTCAAGAGGCAGAACATAACACCATACACTTTCTTCATACTTCCCAATTGAAAACGAAATTTTGACCCGCTGCGTGACCTTGAGTCCTTGGTCTTCCTGAAGTCCCCAGACCTCATATGAACATGGATGATCCATGGTTACCAGTCCAAGTTTCTTGATCAAAGAATCTGAAAGTCCATTCACACAACTCCCTCCGTCAATAGCGATGATACATACCTTGTTTTGGACGAATCCACGGGTTTTAAAAATTCTTGTTTTGGACGAATCCACGGGTTTTAAAAATTCTTTCTCTTTGGCTGATCTCCTCCATGATCGATTACGAATAACGATTCGTAATTACTGAGCTCTGATACCACTTGATACTGTGTCAAAATCGAAACACCTCCAATCTGTTTCGGCTCTCTTTGTTCAACCCCAAAATCCGAATCACACCTGCCAAAAATTGTTTGCAAACTAACCAATTATTCCCAGCTTTTTAGACTGCCCAAACCTGATCAAAATATCCTCCAACTTCAGCCCTGAAACCTGCTCAAAAACCCTTGCTAAAAAATCCCTTAATCTAGCCTTGTAACACCAGTTTCGATCAGCCAAATGACTTCCCAAAACTGCTCAACTAGGCTGTCCAAACACGACACCGAAACAGCCCCGCAACAGCCCACACCTCTTGTAGAACAAGGCTGCCCGAAAATTCACAAAGAAATAAAAACGAAAATAACAAAAAATTAAAAGATAGGCAGCTTCGCCGGTTGAGTATCACTCGCTCAACGTAAAGAATGCCGTTTGATTCAACGTACAAAGCTTCACTCACTTTGTTAGGAAGAATCGGGAAGAACGAACTCGCTCTTGCAATGTGTTTCACACCAAAACCAAATCTGCTTTATTCATGAAAAGGATTCCTTTAAATAGGCTACAAGTTTAACCCTAATTCTACTTCCCTAATTTAAATAACTCTTAACAAACTAGGAAAACAAAAGTCCTAAATAATCTATATAACCAAAAGTAAAATCCTACTTTACTAGGAAAGTAAATTAACAAAATTAAAAGCCTTTTGAGGGCATAATTAAAAAAACGGGATTTTATAATTTAAACCTAAACTAAGTGATTCCTTTTTCTTTTAGGAATGTAGAATCCCCCCCCCCTCTAATTCCCTTGCGTGTGACTTGTCCCGACCATTGTATGCTCGCCTTCCATGCATTCACCATAATAACCTTCCTTTGTCAGTCCTCTAACCCAACCCACATTCCTTGCACTCCATGACCCTTATCAACCCAAGAAACAACACCTTTTGGTCCATAAGTCCTCAACTTAGTTGTCTCCTTTTGACTTACTTCCCATTTGGAACGTTCACTTCCCCAACCCGTATCAAGTGCTACAGGGCTCCAGGGTAACTGATCGATGTATTTTATACGTCGATTTTATATACTTCTATGACATAAATTATGCTATTTCACGAGGCTTTTGGTCACTAATATATGTTTTCGGTGAGTTTTGTAAGTTTCAAGGTTATTAGTGAAAATATGCGAAACTCCAGGGTTTTAAGTACAAATTTCAAGAAGGGCAAAAAAGGAAAAATGAAGAAAGAATGAAAGCTGCAGAATCTGGAGACCTTGCGGACGCAAGGTGCCTCAGACCTTGCGACCGCAAGGTAGGCAGTACGGGTCACAAGGCTCAAACCAAAGAATTCCAAGGCCGGACACACTGGAGACCTTGCGGACGCAAGGTACCCAGCACCTTGCGACCGCAAGGTGGTCAGAATGCTTGATTTTCGGATTTTCACACAGTCATTCGATTGGATTACAACTCCCGAGTATATATAGAAGTCAGATGCCGAGCCAAAGAGGAGGAGGACGGCTGAAAGCTCTCTTTAGGTAGATTTTAGATAGTTTTAGATTGTATAACATAGTTAGGTTTTGTAATTTCAAGTATTGAAGATCAAATCATGTATCTGATCATCTCCATGTGTTGTTCATTGTCTATGATGAACTAAATCATCCATAATCTAGGAGGTGGGAGGTAACTTGTATCAAATTTATGTTTTGATTCTTATATATATTCATTCAATGCTTGTTGATTGTGTTGTTTATCAATCCCTATATTATTTTGCTTTGAACAAATGAATGTAATCGCAAATAATAAAGGCTTAGAGGTGCGGATAACTGCATGACCAAGTGCATATGTCGTACACTGGCTCACCAACACAATAAATTGGACCTATCGATGCACGAGAGTGATAAGTTAGGACCAGGTTCTTACATGATCTAGGTGACAGATAGATCATAAATCTAGGTGACAGCTAGATTGACAGTTCCTGTGCTTAGGATATAGAATGGATGAATTTTGCGGGGATGGAGGCTGAACCAATTGTTCAACAGACTATATCTATCTTTAGTGAACGAACCCAAGACATTGAATGATATTATTATGAATTGAACATAAAAGAGATACAAGTGAAACCCAGAATCCTAGATTGCCACCCACCATAAGATCTTCATATCTGTTATTACAGTCTAATTAGTTAAACATCTATAAATAGTAGTTTAGAGTAGAATTAAATATAAAAACCCCCTTTAGATTAATAATTTGCTATCAATAAATTGCACTATTCGTGATCACTTGTCTCTGTGGGTTCGACCCTTGCTTCCAATACTATTCTATAATAGTCTTGTTCACTTGCAAGGAAAAAGATTAATTAAAACAT
This sequence comes from Codonopsis lanceolata, assembly GCA_013146195.2. Taxonomy (NCBI): domain Eukaryota; kingdom Viridiplantae; phylum Streptophyta; class Magnoliopsida; order Asterales; family Campanulaceae; genus Codonopsis; species Codonopsis lanceolata. Next base: position 3,713 of record JABEVN020004035.1, on the reverse strand, counting down.
CGATCAAGTTTTTGGCGCCGTTGCCGGGGACAAGCTAGTTCACGTAGTTAGTTTGTTGGTAGCATAGTTTTAAATTTAATTTAGTTTTTAGTTTAATTTTTAGTTTTCATAAAAATACAAAAAATACAAAAAGATTTTATTTTATTTTATTTTTATTAGTTAGTTGTTTTTAAATTGTTTTAATGTGTTTTTATGCACGGTCGTAGATCTTTGAATCCTAAATTGGTAGACTTAAATCAAGATATAAATATTGTTAAGAGAAATCAAGAAAACCTTGAAAATCTAGCTCCCGAGTTTGATAATCAAGGCCAACTGATTCAAGAGGATCCTCTCGCTGATCCTCCAATGGAAGAAAATAACAATAATCGTAATCCACGAAAATCCTAGTTGACCCGGTTAATAGGAATCAAAGAGAAGAAAGAACACGCAAGAAGAAATATGGAAGTAGTGATAAATCAAAGAACTATTAATGACTTTAGTAGACCTTCATTAAATGTTGTGACATCATGTTTAGTCTTGCCGATCTTTGTTAGGAATTTTGAGTTAAAAGGTCATTATTTTAATGCCATACCATCTTTTCATGGGATGCCTCATGAAGATCTGTCGGTTTCTTAAGAGAATATGAATACATGATGAGTACTTTTCCTTTAGGGGGTTGGTGAAGATCAAATTAAAATGAAATATTTTCCCAGTGCATTAAAAGAATTAGCAAAGAGATGGTTTATGAACCTAACACCAAATAGTGTTTATACTTGGGCACAATTATATGATTTGTTTATGAGTAAATTTTACAAACATGCATCTCTTACTGAATTTAGAAAACAAATCATGTCATTCCAAAATGAACCGGTGAAACATTCCATGAGTCATGGGATAGATTTAAAAATCGCTCATTATGTGTCCTCATCATAATTTGGCTCAACATGTGTTAGTGCTTCAATTTTATCATGGTCTTTCGCCAGAGCTTACAAACTATGGTTGATAGTGCGGTTGGTGGTTCTATTAATAGAATGACACCGAAGCACTAGAAGAATTATTTGAGATGCTAAGTATTAATTCCCAACCAGAAAAGTGCTAGAGGTAAAAATAGGAGCCTATATCAATTGCAAGATAATTCAAATACACAAGCTCAATTTGAAAATTGGCAAATTCAAGAAGCATGTGCTTTATGTGGATTATATTCTCATGCTACTAATTTTTGCCCGTCAAGTGCTATGTATTCTGAACAGGCTAATGCTATGAATATGTACCCTCAAAGGCCAAGGAATGATCCATATTCAAATACATATAATCCTGGCTGGAGGAATCATCCTAACTTTTCTTGGGGAGGAAATAAGCCTTTGCAACCTCAACAGTTCCAACCTCAACCACCACAACCTCCACAGTTGCCAAATCAAAATCAATTGAGAATTGAAGAAGTTCCCAAGCAAGAAGTAGCTAGTAAAGGTCAAGCAGCTTTGATGAAGTACATGCTTGAAGAAATTGAAAATCTAAAGAAACACATTGCAAATTCGAAGTTGATAAAAGAGAAGAAGGGAAGTTCCTAGTCAAGCGAGCAAGCCAAGTCAATCACCGTCTTGCGAAGCGGTAAGGTGATAGGTGAAGAGGTAAGTGATCCTGATCCTTCTTCTAATGTGCCTGCTACAGTAGAAAATTCTGAAAAGGAAAATTCTGAAAAGGTAATTGAAAATGAAGTCGAAAAAGATAGTGATGAGAATAATAAATAGAATAATGAATCAAATAATAAAGAAGTGGAAGTAGATGTAGATGTTCCAAATAAGGAACAAGAAAAAGAAATTCAAAATAAAGAAAATACAATTGAAGTTGAAAAAGAGTTGGATCAAGAAGAAGAGGAACCTTATGTGGCTCCACCACCCTATGTTCCTCCAATTCCGTTTCCAAGAAGACTGATGAAAAACTGAATGGACAAACAATTCACGGAAATTTATAATATGTTATCCAAAGTGAATGTTAATCTTCCTTTTGCTTAATGTTATTAAAAATATTCCAGCTTATGCAAAGTTTTTCAAAGATCTTCACTCTAAGAAACACAAGTTTGAAAACAATGAAAAGATTGTTGTTTACGAAAAGCGTAAGTTACGTTTTACAACCCGAATTACCACCTAAGTTGAAAGACCCCGGTAGCTTTAATATCCAAGTTTCCTTGGGAAGCTCTAAAAAGATGAAAGCAATGCTAGATTTAGGAGCAAGTATTAATTTGATGCCATTTGCGGTCTATAAACAGTTAGGGTTAGGAGAACTAAAACCCACTAATATGCAATTACAATTAGCTGATCGTTCAGTTAAATATCCTTTGGGTATAGTGGAAGATATCCTAGTTCAGGTTGATAAACTGATCATTCCAGTCGACTTTGTGGTTCTAGAGATGGAAAGGAAGATATGCACTAATAATGAAGTCCCAATTTTGTTAGGTAGACCATTTATGGCAACTGCCAATACAATGATTAATGTGAAAAATGGTAAACTCACTATGTCAATCCTAGGTGAAACTGTTGAAATCTCTGTGTTTGATGCTATGAATAGACCTAGTGACATAAGTGCCTGTTTTTCAATAGATGAGATTGAAAAGTTATCAACGAAACTTTTGAAGAAGAGGAAGATTATGAGAGAGATAGATTTATTGTCTATGATGATAGTCCTATCCCTCCCATAAAAATTGACATTGAGGAAATTGAAAGAGAAATTGAAGAAGAGGAAAGATTAGAGAGAGAAAAGTTAGAAGCTAGTAAAAAGAAAGATGAAGAAGGTAAAGAAATAAAAATAGAATCAGAAAATAATTCTGATGAATCGGAAAAAGTAGTAAAAGAAGAAAGTTATGAAATCAAAGATGATGAAGTAGAGATTCTGAAATCTCTCTTTGAAGAAATTGAGATAGATAATATTGAGGAAGAAAAGCAAGAAGAGAATAATGAGGCTAAAATAAAAGAAACTATTAAAGTAGAAAATTCTGAATTTATGTCATCCATTAATTCTCCCAAAGTTGAAAAATTAAAACCATTACCTCCCATTTAAAATATGCATTTTAGGGGAAGTAACACTTTACTGTTATTATAGCGACCGACTTAACGGAAAAGCAAGAAGCTAGTTTGTTAAAAGTTTTATGGACACATAGAGAAGCTTTAGGATGGTCTTTAGATTTAAAAGGAATTAGTCCCTCTATGTGCATGCATAAAATACATCTAGAAGAAGGTAGTAAACCTTCAAGAGAAAGGCAGAAGACTTAACCCACACATGGAAGAAGGCGTTAGGAAAGAAGTTCTTAAGCTCTTAGATGCGGGTATAATTTACTATATCGGATAAAATGGGTTAGTCTGTCCAAGTAGTTCCTAAAAAGTCGAATTCTGTTGTTAAAAATGAGAAAGATGAATTAGTCCCTACAAAACTATAGCGGTTATAGAATGTGCATTGATTTGCGGAAATTAAATGCGGCAACTAGGAAAGATCACTTTCCTTTGCCATTTATTGACCAAATCCTTGAAAGACTAGCCGGTCATGAATATTATTGCTTTCTTGATGGTTTTACGGATACAATCGGATCCACTGTTGCACCCGAAGACCAGAGAAAACAACTTTACATGTCCCTTTGGTACTTTTGCTTTTAGGAGAATGCCTTTTGGATTGTGTAATGCACCGCTACTTTTCAAAGATGCATGATTTCTATATTTTCAGATTTAGTTGAAAGATGCGTAGAA